>JAJGRX010000082.1:600000-810000 GCA_025461125.1 Carex kokanica
TGCATTCATTTTTTGGACGCATTTTGACCACTTGACTCTATACAAAACTAATTTAAAATTTAAAATTTTTCACATGTAGACACATCACTCATAAGGTAGAAGGATTTCAACAGTTTGGATTTGTTGTTTGAAGCCATTTCTATAGGGTTTAGAGTTGAGTTCACAAAGGGGCTTGGTGAACTTAGGAACACCCTAGTTCTACTCGGTTTTATATACCCATTTACAACCAACCGGTTTTTTATTTTTTGGAAGGGGGACAATTTTCCAAGTTTTATTTTGTTCAAGGCTTTTAATTCCTCATCCATAGCCTTACACCAAATTGGACTTTTAATTGCTTCTTGGTAATTATTTGGTTCCAATTCTTTTTCAATATTAGTGAGAAACGTGTGGTATTTGATTGAAATATTGTCATATGACACAAAATTTTCTATTGGATATTGTACCGAATATGTTATTTAGTTTCTAAGTCTAGTTGATGGTTGTCGTTCCCTAGATGATCTTCTAACCATTAAATTTTCGTCCGTTTCATTTTCGTTTGTGTTATTAATAGTCTTATTTTCTTGATTATTATTCTTAACTTGATGGTTATTTCTATGAACAAAATTCAAATTATCTAAGTATGGCAATACTATATTGTCATTTTGATTATTAGAATATTGTTGATGAATTGTTTCTTTTTCTTTGAAATATGGTTCATTTTCAAAATATGTAACATTTCTAGAGAGATACAATTTTTTATTAATTTGATCATAGCATTTATAATCTTTTTTATAAGATGAGTATCCTAAGAAAATAGTTTTTTGTGATACAAAATCAAGTTTGTCACTTCTTTTGATATGTACGAAGCTTGTACAACCAAATACTCTCATATGGTCATAAGTGATTTTTTATTGATAAATAATTTCTAATTGACTTTTGTTTTCTAAAATAACGCTAGTTAATCTATTAATTAAATGAGTGGCACAAAGTACGGCATCTGACAATAAATTTTAGGAACATTATTTTGAAATAATAAAGATCGTGTCATTTCTAATAAATGTCTATTTTTTCTTTCCGATACTTTGTTCAGGAGTATTTATACAAGTTGTTTGGTGTATAATATCTTTTCCTCTAAAGAGATTTGAAATTTTTTTATTTATAAATTCGGTACCATTATCCGATCTAAATTTTTTTAGTTTTGCATTAAATTGTGTTTCTACACGGCATAAAAATTCATAAAAACAATCAAACACTTCATCTTTAGATTTAAGTAAATATAGCCAAGTTACTTTTGAAAAATCATCAATAAATAAAACAAAGTATTTGAATCCATTATATGAATCAATTGGGGCATGTCCCCATACATTGGAATGTACTAAATCAAAAATAGCTTTACTTTTGCTAGTAGAAAGAGAAAAAGAAAGCTTTGTTTGTTTTGCTAACTTGCAAATTTCAAAATTAGTACAATTCAACATTTTTAAATCTAAGATATTATTTAAAATCTTGTCGGAAAGATGCCCAAGTCTCTTATGCCAAAGATCAGAGTTAACAAATGTTGTGGAAGCACAATGATTTAATTTGTTGGAGTTCAAAATATAGTGTCCATTTTTAAGAAATTCTTCACCAATCTTGATGCCGGTTTCCCGGTCCTGAAATACAATATTTTTACAAGAAACTATTGCATTACAATTTAATTCTTGTGTTAATTTATTTATTGAAAGTAAGTTTACGGGAAATGTCTCTAAATATAAAATATTTTTAATTTGTTTGTTACACAAGTTAATTTCTCTTATACCATTTATTTTTGCCTTCATACCGTTTGCAACCAATACATATTTATTACCATTGGTCGGGTTGAGGTTTGACAATAGTTGTTTGTTACCAAACATACGGTTTGTTGCACCACTATCTATAATTATTTGATTAAAAAATAAATCTTTTGAGTTAGAGGCAATACCACAAGCGCTTGGAGAGTTTTGGTTGTTTAGCAGCACAGAAAGCTGTTGCAAAACTTGTTGCATTTGATATCCATGGCTTGACCCGCTTGAAAATGACCCATTTCCGCTCAAATTGCCTTCTGACCCGCCAACGCCTGACCCGTTCCAGAGTGACCCACCAGCGACCAAAGTTGCTCCAGGAGCCATAACGGGTGCAAATTGGCTGCTGGATCCGTTAACACCCCAACCGGGTCCGCCATTCTCCCAACCGGGTCCGCCATTCTCCCAACCGGGTCTGCCACTGCTACCGGGTCCGCCAGTGGTTAAACCAGATCCGTCAGGGTTGTTGGTGGTTTGAGTCATGTTATTGGGTCCAAATCCACTTCCAGACGGACCCACTAGCCCGTTAAACCCTTTCTCTTCATTAGAAACAGCATAGCTTCTGTTTTTTTCACTGTTTTTCTCCCAATTTTGATTCTGGTCATTGCTTTTGACTTTTTTTTGTTTGAGTTGGGGATAAGATGACAACACCTATCATGAGTGTGACCATCTTTTTTACAGTTGTTACATCTCACATTTTTCGATTGATTTGGGTGATTTTGAGAGCTAGGGTTTTGATTAAAATTCATATTTTTTTACGGCTAAGCCATGGGTCTCGTGTCCCTCGTGGCTTACAACTGTTGACCATTCATGGTAAGTCTTCTACTTTCCTCTTGTTGGATTAAACTTTTAATTTGAGAATAAGAGGGAAGAGGTACCGTGGTCATGATTTGAGATCTTACGGCTTCATAGCTCGGGTTTAGACCCGCGAGGTACTGAAAAATATCATCCTCTTCACCTCGCCTTTAGAGTATGGCCAGATCTGTTGTTATTGGCCGATAGGATCGAAGCTCATTTTGTTTTCTCAAGAGCACTAAGGTACTCCGTATGTCTTCTCGACCCTTGTTTTTCTTGTTGAATTTCCTGCATTAGTTGATAAATATGAGAGAAATTATTTTCTTGACCATACATAGATTTTACCGCTTCTCATAAATCATGTGTTGTTTCGGCCATCATAAAGAGGTCAGATACAGCCGGCTCCATGGAGTTTAGTAGTGAGGTAATGATTTTTATCGTTTGTTGTTCTCCATTGTTTTGTTGACGTCGTTTCATTAGGAGTTAGCTTCCTTGCATCTGCAATTTCTGATTTTTTCTTTTCACCAGTGATGTATTCTAACATCTCTCGACCACTCAGGGCCCTGGATGCTGCCCTTGCCCATGACACGTAATTTTTGTCATTGAGCAAAATGTTTGTTAGCGAGCAAAATGTTTGTTAGCTTGGAGAAGTTCATTGCTTCTTCTTGAGCAATTTCTCTTTTGCTGAAATTTGTTGCGTTTTTGTGGTTTTTCGGTCACAGAGTTTTATGTTCTGATACCATGTTAATTTTTGTAAGAGAGAAAAAGATGTAAGAAAACAATTTATTATTGCAATCTTATTTTCAGATTTTACATATATCTCTATTTATAAAGAAAAAAAAAAACTAGCCATTGTATTATTAATTACAACTACTAACCACTAACCACTAACTCCTAGTCTATTAATTACTAACTAGCCGTTATTTACAAATTGTAGCCTTTATTTTTAACACATTTTTGTTAGATTTTAAAAAATCGATTTGTGAAACCTATTGAGGTTTTTTCCTCTCCAAAAATAACATGAATTGAATCTGAATCAATAGTTTCGTTCATCTTTTATCACACCTTTACATAATTTGTGGCATAGAAAACCCGAAAGAGGAATGACCGAACCGTTACTTCGATTCGCTTAGGATTTCAAAATTCAGACCTCCTCCCTTTCATTCTTCCTTCTCTTCTCTGGAGCGTGGGGGACCAAACTATTGATTTGATCCGAGGGAATGGACTGAATCAATAGTTCGATCCAAGGTGGTGTTGTAATTTGTGTGGCTGGCTGCGGAGAGGTGTGAACAAAGATGAACGAAACTTGTTACATGGATACGGGTACGGGTATTGTATCAGATACGATACGAGGTACGACAATTTTCAACACGATACAAGGCGATAACGATACGGATGTCGATACGGCAATATGATACGTATCGGATACGGTTACAGGACCATATATGAAGTATCAAGTTAACATAGACGAAACCATTGATTCGGGTCACCCTTGCTATTTTAATTCATAAAAAAAAAAAGTTGAAGGGCGTCAATGTAAAATCTGTACTATACTTATTATTTCTGTATTTTCTAATTTTGATTAACTATCTTGACAGTTGATTATATAATTACAAGATTAAACAAATCTCTTATCAAATCTATGTACGTGACTCTAATTAATGAATAAATTAAGAATTTAGTAACAGATGGATTCCGACAAATTAGCACAAAAATGAAAAAAAGAGTTCCATGATTCGAATAAAAACAGCATGCAAAATACTTCAACTCACGAAGCACAGAAAAACAAGAAAATCAGAAGATGCTAAAATTAATTTTCAGATAAAATTTTAATATATATGCCGGCTAATCGTTTGGCTAAATATGAGAGGTCTGATGAGCGTCAAACCAAATTATGTTTGATGTCTGATCATGTGGTCCGTATTTAGATTTGAGAGAAAAGCTTATTTACTATTTGTGTAGATTAGGTACACACGAATCTTAATGCGAATGACTCCACATAGTATGAAATTTGACCCAATGCCAATGCCAATGCAAATGGGACGACTGCTTGCTTCCCTTCGGTTTTTTGATGGCCATGCTTGATGCTTCGCGTGGCGGTAATGTTACGAGGTTGGTTACTGTTGGATCCCTCCTCATTTAAGCCCAATCAATTTGGGCTAATTTTGGGTCAATTTAGTAGAGAGGGGGCAGTATTGACCTTTTTTGTTAAGTCTAAGATCTATTTTGTAAAAGAGGGATATTAAACTTGTTTTTATGTAAGAGCAGCTCATCTAGCTTTCACTAAGTTTGGTTCATCCTAGAAAAAGAGACAGAGATAGAAAGTAAAAGAGAGAAATACACAGGTTGGCTTTTGAAGGCTGGTTCAAGTTTTTTTTATCCTTTCTCTTTGTTTATATCATCTGTTTCATCCCTCTTGCAATTTGTAAAAGATGAAGATGTGTGTGTATGGTTTGTAAGTATAAAACCTTGATGTTCATCAATTGAAAGTGTCTTTGGTTTCATAATTTGTGTGAATGATTATGGTTGATTTTAATTTATTTTCTTGTCGAAATTGGTGCTGATTTTCTGCCTGTACCAGTACCGGTACGAATCTCATTTTCTGCTGCACATAAACTGTTTGTGGTATTGCCTAAGTGAACCTAATTACTGGTACAAGGTTCTAACAACTGATATTAGAGCTCAGGTTCCAGAGACAACTGTGTGTAACCAATGGAAGAAGTTTCTAGTGGCACTATGATAAAACTGACCTCTACCAATTACTCGATTTGGAAACCAAGATGCTAAAAGTTGTTTAAAAACCAAGATGCTGAAAGTTTCTTTCATGTTCTAAATTTATATCTTTTTTAAATTTATTTTGTGAAAACTCAAGACGCTAAAAGTTGTTAAAAATTGAACACATCAAAAGAATTTATCTGTAAACATCTTGATATTTTAAGAAAAATACTAAATAAATATAATAAATAGAAACATAATTGCCTGATTCATCAAGTATATATATATATAAACTAGTCTTAATTTACCATAAAAAATACCCGATATTTTAGATTAAGCTCACAAATAATTTTATGATCAAAATCAAATGGATCACACGCCCATAGTAATTAAGGAAAGAAAGATTACCTTGTCTGAGGCAGTGGCAGAGCCACGTTGAATCAAGAGTAGGTAATTATCTACTCTTAGATCTTGAAAATCGGGTATAGGTTTACTTATAACGAGACTATTGTCTATTTTTGAAGAATATTTTGTCTAAAACCTGAATAACTTATAGACTGAATTGGTTAATTTACGGTAATATGCAACTTGCTAGTTGCACCGGTAATTTTTTTTGCTGTTCATGTTGATGTTAACTCTTTTTCTGATTGAAAGAAAAACAAACATGTAATATGATAACATTTATCAGAGAAGAGTAGGCTCGATGTTCATGGGACCTACTTTAGTTCGATGGGCTTAATTATCATCTGATCTGCTTGAAGATATGTGCGTTACGCTTTAAAAATTGCATGTGTGCGCTTCATTTTTTTTTGCACACAGATCTTAAAATAAATCGAACGGTCTTGAAGCTCGTTAAACTCAAAAGTAAGTTGGATTAACATCGGAACTTCTCCATTGTCAACATTTATAGGAGTCGATATGACACGTTGATGATTGGACATCCCTATAGGCTATAGTTACTATTTTTCGTACCTAAGAAACCGAAGAATATTTTTTTATCAAATATTTTTGAGTCGCTAGCAGCTAGCTAGTACCAAAATGGTCCAAGCCAGAAATCAATGCAACTACTCCAAACCAATTATTTACTGCGCATAGTTTCCCTATTAGCGTTGTTGGTTTTAAGTTTTAACTGTACAATGGATCCGGTGGTTTAAAACGGATCCGTATCCTCTGCATTAACTCAAAAGAGAATCTTTTGAGTTAAGGAATTTCAACCGTCTGATTTTAAACGGAGCTAATTCAGCTCGTGTCTATAACATAGGAGTCCTTTAATATTAGTGCAGATCGAGTTCACACGAATCCTGAAATATATTGGACAGTCAAGATTCTCTTTTGAGTTAATGGAGAGGATATGAATTCGTTTAAAACTAGTTATACTGTTATAGGATTGCAATCATGGCTCTCAGTAATTATGAAATTTGTACCATCAGGTGGCAGTGCTGGTGGGTCAATAATTTGGCAGTGCTTGCTTGATTGGGAACAAAATAAAAGAGGACTGATACGCTTGTTATTACTGTATTTGTCATGTTTTGCCACAAAAAATTAATGATGGGTAAGTAAGTAAGTAAATAAATTATTAATTACTTGAGTGTAAATGACACTGATAAATGATTTTTGGCAATGGATTGATCTTACATGTACCTTTCTTTTTTCTTTTTTTACACCAAATAGTTGTTCTAATTAAAGAGGTTCAAATAATGCAACATTACAATTGTGTATTTGTGATAAATTATCTGAGGACTATTTGTAATAAGGCAGCTACTGCTGTTGTTTGCAATTTCGCATTACCAATTTTAATTCCCAAAAAATAAGAATTTGCTAATAGTTGACGTACGGCACTAAAGCTTTACAAATTTAAGAAAGAAACAAAAGGTTAAAAAAAAAGTGTATTCATACTTTTATTCAATTTCTTGTTGAGAGAAGTTGATCCCAAACCAAATAATTTGATAGTTGATACCATATATACAACATTACAACTGGTAGTTGAGAGACTTTATGGCAAAGGATATCTAATGTAGTGCATGATTCGATCAAGCTTTACAAACTAATTAAAGATAGAGCTGAAATATGTGTGGTTCAAAATTTAGAATCCAGCTACCTTATCAGAGACAGGAAAGCTATGTTGGCATTTTCTCAATAAAAGTATTCACTGCAAAACAGAGAGAGAGAGAGAGAGAGAGAGAGAGAGAACTTGGTAGCCTCTACCGAGTCATTTTCAAAAAGAGAGAGAGAGAGAGACCGTTTGATCACTTCTTTCACTTGCGACAAAAAGTTGAACAACAACATAATATGCCAATCGAATGACCCCCTACTTCATATCTAATTCATAAATTAAAGGCCCAATACGGCCTAGGCCTACTTCATATATAATTCAGAAACTAAAGGCCCAACACGGCCTAGGCCTACTTCATATATAACTATAGGCCCAATACGGCCTAGGCCTACTTCATATATAATTCATAAACTAGAGGCCCAACACGGCCTAGGCCTACTATATATCTGCATCTCTCTTTCTAAATCTAACCATTGATGAGTGATGACCATTAAGGATGTTTAAATGGTTGGTTCGGTCAGTGATAAATACGAGTGATCGAATTAAATTTATGAACTGAATAAGATGCTATCATGGTTGCCTGCTGAATTTGGTTTGATCCCTCTCCAAAGCTCACCAGCAATGCAAGCGGTAGAGAATGAAACCATGCAACACCATGGGCAAATGCTACTTCCTTTTTCGGAAGCTTCATAAGAGATATGTCTTTGAGATGCCAAGCTTGTATCAACAAAAATTAGCACAAAATTATTTGCTGTTGGCAGTTATCTAGGGCTTGTGTTTGAATAGATGGGCTAAAAGGAAGGGTCCATGATGCAAAAATGGGTGTGGGCTGAGGCTTGAATCAGTGCCTCCTGCTCCTGTACTAGTTTACTGGCGGTTGAGGAAAGGGCACTGATTCTGCTGATGAAGATGATATGAGGAAAAATGCTACTAAAATAGAAAATAAGTTCCTCAATCGTCAGAGCAAAACATACATCACGACATAATTCACAACTTCTTTGAAATCTTTTCAAAATAGTACAACAATGATCCTAAAAATTCAAGACAGCATTATATATATATCTACCAAGTTGCAGAGTACAATAGTAGTACATCAGCTTGAACAGTATCGTAATATTCAGGAATAAACTTATAAGAGGCTTAAGACTTTATCTTTTATTGAGGGTGAACATGTCATCATGAATGGCAATAATAATTACTATAGGTACACTTGAGATATCATTGCATTATAATTTACTGTAAAAACTAGGGCCTAGTGATCATATGCATAGTAATTATGAGACGAGCCGAAGATTGCATCAGTCCAATTGCTGGGGTCCTCCTAGGCCAAATCAATTGAAAATAAGATAAATCTTAATACTAAACAAAAGCAGAACCTTTCTACTGGGAATTTCTCAGTGTGCGATTAACTTATTTTTTAGGTGTAGTATATCAGGCCATAAATCCAAATCTTGATAATGTGACGCTGCTTTTTCCTTGTTGATATAGAAGTGTAGTATACTTACCCAGTTAGGTTTATTTGAAATATCCTCTCCATATAAGACATGACTATCTCCAGTCGACCAAGAAGATTGATTCTGCTCATAGTATGTATTTCCTTCATTATATGCAAATGCTGTGCTCACATTTCCTTCACCGCCATAAAATGTCGAATGCTGCAACAAGAAAATGAAACAAGAAACTTGTAATTGGCATAAACCAAAACCCTGATTCCATTTTCCTTTCCTTTTCCTATCCTGACAGGCTTAACAAATGCGAACTGGGTTTTTAACATTCAAATACGGGTTGACAGTGCTTCTGACACTAATTAACAGCTCGATATATAATTGAAAGCCTCTATTACAAGCTCATTACAATCATGTACAGCATAAGACTTTTGTTATAAATAGAAATATGTATGAACTTGCGTCTTCTGACCGAAATGATTTGAATTTCATGCATCATTCAAACTGTTCTCCAATGATATGTCTTGCAATAGCTTTAAACGTCAAGCTAAGACTTACATCCTCTGATCTGACCGTCTCTCCTTCCAAATATTTGCCATAATACCCCAAATTCTGAGACCAAGATGGTTTATAAGGCTCAAGATGCTCGTATTGAGTCTCTTCATATCTTTCTCTGCCATAACCATGGCTTAATATGTTTGGTTGATGCACCTCTTCTCCTTTCTCGTAATAAGGCGAATGATTATTCTATCATGGTAAAAACATTGCAGGAATCAAATAACTTGATTTGCACGAGAGCACAATTCTGTTTCTTCCTAAAATAATTTCATTTACTGTGTAAAGCATCAAATTATACAAGAATACCCCTGCAAAGGGAGAAATATGTCATATGCCTTCTAAAGCATGAATATGTCATGCAATGCAGAATCACCCTCTTGTAATGTATTCAACAATACTTAAGAAAATTATTCCCCTTCATACTCCTATTTTATTTGAGGGTACCTAAGTTACCCATGAATCCCCCTTTTACTAAGGTAATTATTAATTATGCACTTCATGCTCAACTATTTACCATTACCTACGTTATAAATATTGCCCTTTAATTAAGAATACATTTTTACCTATACAGAAAACAAGGATGCATGGCCTTATAAAATAAATGAGCCGTGAATAGGTAAACAGAATAAATTTTTTCCATGCTCTCTGATATATATAGTGTTTTCTATGTTTTATGCTGTTGTGCAATATATTTCTCATTTTGCATGGGTGTCATTAGATATGGTGCCAGTTTGCAACGGTGTAATCCAAATCAGTCTTCACGGATAAAAGGAAAAAGTGACCTATGTACCTCATATGAAATCATCTTTTGAGTCCAAGTTTGATCTGCCGGTTCAACTTGAACATGCAATGGCTGTTCATGATAGTGCTGATTGTAAGAATACACAGGACTGGTAAGCACTTTATTTTCTTCCATATACTCTCCTTCAACATTTGATGAATATCCCTAAAGATAGTGCAAACATGATGATTAGCAAAAAAATACAGCTTACACCAAGCAATGTGGTTAGGAAAATTACCAAATTATTGCATCTCCAATCCTGATAGGTGTCATGGTAGCTAGAATAAGTTAAAAGGAAAAATTGACCCATGTACCTCATATGAAATCATCTTTTGAGTCCAAGTTTGATCTGCTGGTTCAACTTGAACATGCAATGGCTGTTCATGATAGTGCTGATTGTAAGAATACACAGGAGAGGTAAGCACTTTATTTTCTTCCATATACTGTCCTTCAACATTTGATGAATATCCCTAAAGATTGTACAAACATGATAATTTTAGCAAAAAAATACAACTTACACCAAACAATTGTGGTTAGGAAAATTACCAAATTATTGTATCTCCAATCATGATAGGTGTCATGGTAGCTAGAATCATGGCCCCAATTACTGCCATGCTGCTCATAGTTATAAGAATCATCAATTTGGTAGCTATTTCCATATTTTTCATGCTTTTCTTCCTTCCTTTCTTCGTACCATGAAGGCTGCTGCATAAGCTGCAAAGTGTTAGAAACAGGGATCGTTTACTTTAAAATATACAACTGTTGTACCAGTATCATTTGTATCCAGTACCTCCTGTAGCAAAGATGCACCAATCTGGTTTACATGAAATCATCATCTTCTTCTTCTTTTTTTTTCCTTTTTTCCTTTTGTTGTGTTTGACCTGTAACCATTTGGGATTTCTAATTGGCATGCATGACTTTGTTACCTAATCTTAGTTCAATTTTGGTATTATTCAACCTACAATTTGTATCTCAATAATGCCACAAATTAAAAATAAAGCTTTAATGAGAGCTGCTAGCATAGAAGCCAAATAAAAATCATGGAAAATTAATGGGCTTGAATCCAGCAAGTAGGAAATAAAGTTAAAACTGTTGTTGAGACCAGTCCCAAAGGTACTGCATCCAGTATAAAAATATTGGTACCGAATGGTACAAAGTCATAGCTGATCAGTGCCTAATCAATTACTTCTAGCTAATTCCAGTATAAAAGTAACAAGTATTAAAACAACTCCGCTGTTGCTACTTCAAATGCCTGAATCACCAATTCAAAATCACAAGAAGACAATGACAGCTTGAATTTGTGAATATTAAATTTGGGCCTAAAATCTATTTTGTAAAAAAATAAGAAAAATAAATGCTCACACTATCCAATCCATCTGGATGCACTTCAACATCACTCGACTGGTGATACTCTAACCTCTGCACAGATGGCTGCTCCACAAGCAAAGCCACCGATTCGGTCGGGCTCCTTTTGTTAGCATACATGGGAATACCATACACATCAGTACCAACTCTTCTCTCACCATACCCCTGTGCGTGGCCAAAAAGAAAATCCAAGCCACGCATCATGTGGTTCCAGTAGTCGAAATCTCTCACTGCCTTTTGTCGTGTGGCAGCAGTGGTGTCGTGGGTTTGAGAATGGCCATGACCTGAAGAGGTCGGGTTTGTACGGCTCTGGCTGATAAGGCTCGTCATATGGGTGTGGTTCAAACCTATCAAGTTTTCGTGGGTTATAATTTTGAAGATACTATTATAGTTAATTGATTCAACTTACTGAAGAATGCAGTCAAATTTGGTTTCCTCAAGGTGTGTAGATGTACTACTTACTTATTTAGATATAAATGTGAGAGAATTGGTTGCAGAAAAGATTTAGTGTACCAAGGTTGCTCCACTACTGGAGTAATGGCAGGCTTGTCGGACTCGTGTTCCTCCACTACTGGAGTAATGGCAGGCTTGTCTTTTGTGGCCTCGTTTACTGGAAGGGTGTCCGAAGAAATAGAAATAGAAATAGAAATGGGGTAGCAAATAGCGGCGGAAGGAGGGAGAGGCTGGCCATAGGTTTGGGCGAGGTCGTAACCGCCCAGGTAAGGATGCGGGTTGTAATCGTCGAAGTCATCCTCGTTGAAGTCGTCGGAGACACCAGCCATTGGGATTGGGAATGGGAATGGGAATGGGAATCGAGGGGTTGGCAATAGATAATGAAGGTGGTTGGCAATAACCAATCACCATGCTTCATTTTGCTCATTATTTTGAAAGGGATTGATATTCATTGTACTGCAAGCGACTGTTTCAACTTTCAAGCACAGAGAGCTGACTACTGACCGCTCAGCACATGCTATTTTTCTTTCGAAAAAAGAAAAAAAGAAAAAGGAATATCGTGCTGTGCGCCGACATTTTTATTAATATCTAAAGTTAATTACAAATTAATAAATAAACCTGTTCAAAATTTATAAAAATATCCACACCGGTCAAAAAATAGCTGGTTTTAATTTTTTTCGGTACCGGTCGGTACTAATTTTTTTTTTACAAAGACGCTATGAATAACAATATGCTGAAATCTAACACTAAAGATTCGAATTTTTTTTAAATATTTGTTAGATTATTTTTTTGATATATAATTAGCATATTTATACTAATACGCTGAATTACTTGAAATTATATTAAATTACGCTGAATTACACTAAATTACGCTAAATTACAATAATTATGTTAAATTATACTAAATTTTGCTAAATTACACTAAATTACGCTAAATTGACCGATTTTGTGCCATCTTTCATAAATCATAAAAAATAGTAAAAAAGTTCCCAAAATAATAAAAATTGGTATTCTACAAGTTCATTATATAAATAATTTACTGAGCTACTTAAATTGAATAATAGAAATGAAAATCTTAATTGGAAACTTCAACTCAAGTTTTGAGGCTCTTCCCATTGTTTTTTGGCATTTCTAAATTTTGAATTCTAACAAAGCAAATACTAATGCATGCGTATTTTTGCAAGCTTTCCGAAAAGTGGTCATTTGCTGAAATCGGACACTCGAGCGCCGTTTTATGGCCGTTTGAAGTTTCGTCGTCGTTTTTCGCCTTCTCAATGAAGATATCATCCCTATTCATATGTAATTTTGCGTAATTTATCGTATTTTAGCATAATTTAACATAATTTAGCGTAATTTAGCGTATTTTGTGTAATTCAGCGTAATTTAACATAATTTCAAGTAATTTAGCGTATTTTAGTATAAATATGCAAATTATATATAAAAAAAAAAGTAATCTAACAAATATTTTAAAAAAAATTCGAATTTTTAGTGTTAGATTTTAGCATTTTACTATTCATAGTGTTTCTAAAACAAATAGTACCGGCCATTATCTGGCCGGTACGAAAAAAATTAAAACCAACCATTTTCTGGCCAGTATAGATAATTTTATAAATTCTCAACATTTGTGGGTATATTTATTAATTTGTAATTAACTTTGGATATTAATAAAAATCTCGGAATAGCACCTATGCCTATGTTCCGACATTTTTATTAATATTCAAAATTAAATACACATTAATAATACCCAGCTAACTGAATATTGTTAAAAATATCCAAACTGGCCAAAAAATGGCCGGCCGGGATTAAAATTAGAACCGGTCATTTTTGGCCGGTTGAGAATTTTTTTTTCTATTCCAGACCCTATAAATACCCCTCTTTCTCTCCTCCCTTTCACACCTCACTCAAAATCACAGAAGAGACAGAGAGAAAGAGAAGGCGATTTTCACCGAAATTTTTATTAATATCCAAAATTAATAAATAATTTCAAAATCTACACCCCATGCAGAGAAATTCGAAATCTGTCCAAATCAGAGATTAAATTCCTGGTTTCATACAAACTTTTTGCAACAAAAGTTTTCGGTTCTAGGCATTCCGAAACCGAGAAAAAAAAATTCGGTTTGAGGAACCTGAAATTATATTCTCGGTTCTATGTTTTTTTTTAAACAGAAAATGTTAAATTTATTTATTTTTGTATTGAAATATTATAAATATTTTATATATTTATATATTTCTTTGAAAATAGATGGAATACAATATAATTTGATTTATTAGAAAGATTGCGACAAATAACCCGGATCAATATTTTTCAGGCCGGATTTTTCGCGGATATAAGAAAAATTAAAATATTTTTTTGTGAGTTATTGGAAAAAAAATAAAAATATTTTGAATCTGAGTTATTGATTCCGGTTCAAAAATTATTTCTAAGTAAATCCAGAAAATATTATAATCCTCCTATTTTTGAAAAAAAACAAAAGCTCTCATATTTCTTTAAGTTATTAAATAGTATCTTTGTCCGAGTGCCATATATTTTTTTTGTTTTTTCAAACATAGAAAAATCACAATATTTTTTGTTTTTACCTAGAAGTGACTTTTGAACCAGAATCAATAACTCAGATTCAAATTTTTTTATTTTTTTAATAACACACAAAGAAATATTTTATTTTTTCTTACAGCCGTGAAAAATCCGGCCTGAAAAATGTTGATCCGGGTTATTTGTCACAGTCTTTCTAATAAATCAAATTATATAGTATTCCATCTATTTTCAAAGAAATATATAAAATATTTCTAATATTTCAATACAAAAAATAAATAAATTATAACATTTTCTATTTAAAAAAAACATAGAATCGGGAATAAAAATTTCCGATTTTGGAATTCCAAAACCAAAACCAGAATTTTTTTTTCCGGTTTTGGAATTTCAAAATCGGAAAATAAATCTGCGATTATTCAGCTCAAAACCTGGAAATAAATCTGCAGTTTGGGCAGTTTTCGAAATCTTGTCAAACAGGGTGTAGATTTTGAAATTTAATATTTTTTTGGATATTAATAAAAAATTCGGCGATTTTCAAGTTTCTTTTATTATTTTGAATTTTTGATTTTTTGATTTATTTATTTAATTTTTTTCAGCCAACCTATACATTTAAATTAGTAATCTACAACTGTTTACCATTAACAAAATGTAGTTTGTTGGCCATGTCAATGATGGTTTTATTACAATGTAGTGGGAAATTTTTTACTAATATATAAATGGTATTTATTATTCCAAAGAGACAATTAATTCATTCATAATTGATGATGATATCTCAATTTGAGACTTGAAGTCTATGATTTACGAATGCACTTGTTATAAGCCAGAAAAGTGGAACTTATAATTGACAACCCGAGCGAACGCTGGAACACTCCCAACCTGTACCAAAACTCCGATATTAAGTGATGCTGCATGGAGAGGCTTGTACAAGCGGTTAAAAGCTACTAAAATTTTTATCATAGAAATCTACGCCAAGAGAGTTCCGATAGAGTCAGGGGTTGGAAGTTCTGACCAAAATTTGATTGCGCCAAATTATACATCACAACCAGAACCATATACTTCCATGGCTCCTTTATTCATACCTGACCCAGAACCATACACTTCCATGCCTCCTTTATTTGTACTTGACCCAGAAACATACAGTCATTTCACCCCACTAGTACCCCAACCACCACCTCATACAAGACCACAATCTAAACCCGTGCATGTGGCACCTTTATCATTACCTGCACCAGCACCTCTCTCTAGACCGGCAGCACCAGTCGACGACGAAATTGGGTTTGATTTTGAAAATATTAATGAAATTCCGGAGGAAGATCTGCAAACTAGGGATGAATTTGAGGGAGGAAACTAGGACTGATCACCTGGAGGGTTATTATGAAATGGTCCAGTGCCCATTTGCAGAGAATATGAGAATATGCCGCTTAGTGGCTGGACTGATACGCACTTGTTCACAGACTTCAATGATATATCTGTTTTTAAAGAAGCAGATATTGGTTACTATGGGAGACGTATTAAGTACAAAGGTGAGCTGGCGCCAGAACAATATTTTAAAAGCAAAGAAGAGCTAATAAAAAAGATTAGAGAGTACCATATTGATAAGAATTAAGAGATTAGAATGAAGAAAAGTGACAGGGATAAGATTCAGGTGGTATGCAAGACTCCGGGTTGTGATTACGAACTCAGGGGAAAAGCAATGGGTTTTGGAGATGCATGTGTTATAACGAAGCAAAACAAGTCTCACACATGCATGTATGAATACTCAAGGCAAGACCATGAATGTCTCATGGCATCAATCATTGCCGATATCATTAAGACCTCCATTAAGACGGACCCATGTATGAGCATCCAGGGGGTGGCAAACTGTATGTGGGTTAAGTATGGCAATGTAACCCTGAAATACAATCGACTGTGGAGGGGTCTTGAGCTTGCAATAGCCCGACAATTTGGGAGCTGGGAGGGTTCATACAGCTTGCTGGAACCACTTCTTATTAGAATCTGCGACAATAATCCCGGATATAGTACCAATTTCTGACCTGCCCGGTGTGAGATAAACACGGAGAGCTTATTGAAGGAGTTGCTCAATTTAGGGCGGTAGCTTGGGCTTTTGGTCCATGCATTATAACAGTTCAGTACTTGAGACCAGTGATCAGTATAGATGCATGCTTCTTATCTGGGCGGTATGAGGGGAGGCTTTTGATAGCTTGTGACTATGATGCCGAGAACCAATTACTGCCTATAGCATTTGCAATTGTGCACAAGGAGGATGGTGAGAATTAGGATTTTTTCTTGCAGTGGTTGAGGAATGAAGTGCTTGGAGCTGATAGATTCATTTATGTTATATCGGACCAACACAATGGGATAAAATCTGCACTGACAACATAATACGGATGGTCTCCAGAACTTTTTGTGCATAGGTTTTGTATACAATATGTTGCTGACAACCTGGTCCAAAATTGTGGAAATGACAAGTGGTTCGGATGGAGGTTCAAACAAGGAGCTAGGAAGAAGAAGCCAAGAAGGTTGAAAGAGATGTTCGAAGAGTTTGTTGTGATATGTCTAATTTATAACATTTGATTTAATTATTTTATAAATAGATGAGGCAAATGAAGTAACACATCTTTGTTCTTGTGCAGCTAAATCCAAGGTGTAATGCATTTTTAAAAAAGGTGGGCAAAGTACGTCCCAATGATGTGATAGAGCCGTCCAATTATGAGAAGATTTTTCAAACCTGTGATGGAGGATACCGATTTGGTATCATGACAACAAACGGCTCCAAGTCGTTGAACAATGTCTTTCGGATGAGCCAAAGAATGCTCGTGGCTACCATTGTGGAGGATACGTTATATAAGTGCAACATATGGTTTGTTGAGCGGCGAAAGCGAGCCATGAATTTAAAATATGCAAATTAGTTATTTTCCGAACGGGTGGAGCTCAAGCTCAAAAAACGGTGGCTCAAAGCTGCATAAATGCATTTGTTCCCTTATACGCACGGCGAAGGTCAATACCAAGTTTCATCCTCAAATGAGTACGTTTTAGTCACCTGCGGCTTCCAATGGAAGTATGGACATTATTCATAGGGAGTTCCAGTACGTTGTGACACGCGGGTCTGGCAACAAAATGGAATGTACATACAGAGTATCCAATTAACATATATTCCGTGTGCTTATGTTCTAGCGGTTTGTCATGAAAGAAACTGGAGCGAGAACCAATTTATTGCAGACTGGTATACTGTGAACTATTTTGAAAGTACTTGGAGTGGGGTGTTTGTTCCTTATAACAATATGGGCGAATGGCCAGTTTGTCATTCTCCTAGAATTATTCCTAGCAAGGCTTCGATTAGGTTGGGAGGAGAAAACACACCCGTCATGTAATGACCATGGACGAAATGCAAGGTAGGCGAAGGGGGCATCAGGTTTACCGTTCCACTACCGACAGGAATTAAAGAGGTATGTAACATTCATAAAAAAATATATTTCATTTCAATTTTGACCAACTTACTAAGTAACAAATGCAATACCGAGGCTAGAAACGCATCAAATGCATCAGAAAATGAGTGAGTTATCGCAGAGGCAACTGGGTCACAAGGGTCACGGCGTAGCACAGCTACAAGCCGTTTAGATGCATCTGCTATGTTTGCAAAAGTAATGAGAGAGGTAGTTGACATGGGATGAGAGACGGTTGGGGTGCAAGGAGAGTCATATAGTAGCCAATCAAGGAGATCAACTGGTAGGCGTACAAGGGCATCTGAAAGTCAAGCAGAGCCATCTGGTATGTCATCTTCTGGAACTAGTCGGTTTTTCAGAATACCGTTTAGGCGTAGTAATATGTGATTTAAATTGATGTTTGTATGCAAGTTATGAACTTGTTTATTTAGATGCAGCTTTGAGAACTATTTTATTTGCAATTTGTGTGGATTTTATTTAGACTAAGTTATGAGTTAGTTGAATGTTAGTTTTTATAACCTTACTGTTTTTTACCATATTCAAAAATTAATTATGGAATTTCTACTAAACCAAAAATTTGGTTCTTTTAATGGAAATGTAGAGGAACATCAAGTCTACATCAAAATAAAATGCATCCAACTCAAATGCATCCAAATTTTAAAAATTTAATACTACTTCTTAGAACGAGCCTTGAAAGTACAGGGAACAAACTCCTCGTACGATGTTGCCGTATCTGGATCAGTGATAACAGACGAAGTGCTAGCCTTACCAGTATAAGTACACGGAATAAACTTATCGTTCGACGTTAGAGGCTCTGGATCAATCTTTTTCTTTTCAAACCGTAGCCATAGGAGTTTTCTACAAATTCATCATGTGAAATTTCATACCGAATAGGCCGTTTGAATATTTCCTCCATAAGACATACTTACGTGGGACCCACAATGGACGAAGATGCCTCTCCCTCTCCCTGTGGTCTTTAGGCTGTGCTCCAGTAATTGTATTAGAGAGGGAGGGGAAGGGAGGGAGGGGAGGGGAGGGAGGGAAAAGGCCTACACCCCAAATCGGGGGTGACGATTTTGGCTTCCGCAGGGTTAATAATTCACCTGCTCTGTCTTTTCCTTCCTTTCAAAATTGAATTGTGGAGCAGGTGAAAGTTAAAAATTTCCTCACCCTCCCCTCCTCTAACCCTAATTGGAGCACAGCCTTAGTCTTTAGGGCCCATATCCTACGTATGTGGGACCCAAAATCTCATTTAATCTCTATTGGAAGTTTGGATTTATATAGTGAAACCTACAATTAATAAAGTCTCTTTAAAGGTTGCTTAGCACTCAAAATAGTTTTAGCCTTTTAGGTCCTAATCAATTTGACGTTGACCTTGCACTAACCTCTATTATAATTTATGAGATTCACTTTGTCACTCCTCCAAACTTACATGGGAAGCTACCAATTCCACTTTTGAAACGATAACACAAGTTAAACTTACCAATCAAACAAATTTTCAAATTAACCTCATGCAAGTGGCAAGTCTTTGTTTCAATTAGTAAAACTAAAGGGAGTCCCATCGACCCTCGTTTCTTCTTCAAACATATAAAACACGATCCCATCTTGAAAATTCAACGCGTAACGTGAACGAGTTACAAGCCGGATCGATCGATCTCAAAAGAAAGAGAAAGGCAGAAAGCATTTCAATTTCAATTTCAATTTCAATTCCAATTTCAATTCGACCCCAAGTCGTCTCTCTATAAAGCTGGAGGCGCCACAGGAAACGTCCAAGGCGTCCCCTAACAACGGCCAGATCCGTTACCGCTCACAATCGGCCGCCGAGTTGACTCAGCAACTCCCTTCCTCCTCCTCCGCCGACGCCAAGATGCGCTACCGTTCCGCCGCCCGCTACGAGCCGCTCAATGACAAGATCCATCGCTACCGTGGGGTCATTCTCATCGTCTCCGTGCCGCTCCTCTTGGTCTCCATCGTCTTGCTCCTCATGCCCAGATCACCGATCGACACTGTCACAACCACCAGGAAGACTGTGCCGGGAGGAAGCGCCGAGGGGGACAAGAAGTACGCTGTTATCTTTGACGCGGGAAGCTCAGGGAGCCGCGTGCATGTGTATTGCTTCGATAAGAATCTGGAGTTGCTTCACATTGGAAAGGAGATCGAGTTGTTTGTTCAGGTATGACGATTTCATAAATGTATCTTCTCAACTGTAAGATTGGGGTAGATCTAAATGGAATGTTCTTATGGTCAAATTGAACAGACAGCTATTAATTGACCGATGTTGAGTTTGCAAATGCTTTGGTTCGGAAAGTGTATAATGTGCATGGGCATCTCTTACCTGATAGATCATAGTGAGATTAGGATTATCTCTTGTTCAATTGGTCAATCTAGATGATTTATAGATTTTTCTGTGATTCAAATCTAGTTGCTCTGTCAAAAGGCAAACTGATTTGTTTAAGAAGAGAGCGTTCTTTCTTAAGATTTAAGTATTTATAAAACTTTTTGTAGGCTATTTTTTTTTTTTTTCAAATCCTATATAGTTATAATGAGATGACAGTGAAAATTAGAAACTCATTTCAGAAGATCTGACTTGATTTGTGAAGTATATGAGATTGGAATATTTTATTTTGAGTCCCGTGGTTATCAATTGTTCATGAGTAAAGAAATGTTTGCATTACTGCTTGATGGAACATTATCAAAATTTAATGAGTTACTAAATTTAATGTTGAATAGAACAAGACTAACTGAAATGTTAGATGGTAAGTACAGCTCTCCAGATAGCGACACTGAATTGTTTCAGAAAGGACATGTATGGTACTCTTTACATGAATTTATTGAAGGCTGCAATTAATAGCCTGATTTCATTGAGTTGCATTGACTAACTGATGATAGTATAATTGCACTTGCCAGCTTGAAATGGTTATGTGCCTGTACTGGCTAAATGGCCTTATATAAAAGCTTGAATTGTTTTCATCATCTGTGATTTTTCTCCTTTGCATCTTCAGAAAAAACCAGGCTTGAGTGCATTTGCTAAGGATCCTAAGGAGGCTGCAAATTCCCTCATACCCCTTCTAGAGAAGGCTGAAGCTGTGATTCCACAAGAACTACGGGGAAAAACACCCGTCAGAGTTGGGGTAAGTTCTAATTTCATGTACAATATGACCGAGTATTTGTCAAACTTACTGCAAAGTAGGACAGATTGTTACTACTAATAATAATGTTTTGCAACAAATTATCTTAGGCAACCGCTGGCCTTAGAGCACTGGGGGCAGATACTTCTGAAAACATTTTGCAAGCGGTAAATTTGTATTTTTGGAAGATATACCTCTACTTTTTTTTTTTACATCCCAATTTGTGTAAGTTCACATTATATGAAATACCTAATGTTCAGGTCAGAGATCTGCTGAAGGAAAAAGGCTCACTCAAGTCCCAGCCTGATTGGACAACAGTTCTTGATGGAATCCAGGAGGGTGCTTATCAATGGGTACAACTTCTTACCTAATTAGCCTATTTTTATAATTCTTATTAAGTACCAATTTAATTGTGTATTTCCTTTTCACCTAATATGAGGAATCTAGTAGTCATTTATAATTTTAATGATTAAATTGTGGTCTGCGGTGGTAGGTTAAATATAAATGGTGAAGCTAAGCAAAAATTATCACATCATTTGAAGATTTATGTGAGCTACTTTTAACATTTTCCATTAGAGGATGAAGGAATGAATGAATTAATTACAAGGAGGAAAGAAGCGTATAAACACTCAATCCAAAGAGAAAACTCCAAATTGGCCAAAGCATACAACAAAAGACTCAAATAATCGCAAAGATAGTTGACTACTGATAAAATATATCCTTATTAATTTATCTTTATTGAATAAATAGGTTACGATAAACTATCTTCTAGGGAAGTTGGGGAAGACGTATGCAAACACAGTAGGAGTTGTTGATCTAGGGGGTGGTTCGGTCCAGATGGCTTATGCAATCTCAGAAGAAGATGCTGCCAAGGCCCCACAAGTGTCTGACGGGCAGGATTCTTATGTACAGAAGCTCTTCCTGAAAGGAACCACTTATTACCTTTATGTACATAGGTCTGACCTCTATTACTTGAATTACAGTTATTTGTGGTTGTACCAGATATCTGAACAGAACAGGGTTTTCTGAAATAAATAATAATCGTTTGTTCTTTTTTCCTCAGTTATCTCCATTATGGTTTGCTAGCGGCCAGAGCTGAGATCTTGAAGAACAATGAAGGGGGCAACAACTGCATACTGAATGGCTATCAAGGTAATTATTACTCGTGGCAGTTACATTATTAATTCTAGAATTTAAAAGTCCTCTTTAAGCACTGATCTTGATTTTTGGGTAATTTTACTACTAACACTAACAGTTAGAAAGTCAGTTATCATCTGCAGGGAAGTAATTAGACAAAATAAGGAGAAGCCTAATTACACACAGAGAGATATAATATTATCTTCTATAGTAACCCACTTATTACCTTTTATCCAAATCTGGATGGTTTGAAACCACACTCCTGATTTCTTATAGGGGGGATTTCTGATCTGGGCAATCTATAGGAATCTGGTCTGAACCATAGGATCTGAATCACATGGTTTTAAACTCCCTACTACTGCTACTGTTCATGGGATGAATTACAGCAGACACAAATCCCACTGGTACACCTAGAAGAGTGCACACCTTGATATTCTACAACATTGTTTGCTTGTAGGAACATACAAGTACGGTGATGATAAGTTTGATGCATCAACCGCACCGTCAGGCACTAGCTACACCAAGTGCAGGAGTGATGCAGTGAGGGGTCTAAAGGTTGATGAGCCGTCATGCACCCATATGAAGTGTACATTTGGTGGTATCTGGAATGGTGGTGGTGGGGACGGACAGAAGAACCTGTTTGTTGCCTCCTTTTTCTTTGACAGAGCTGCTGAGGTATGGATGGGAACTTTTCTTTCCTTTTTTGTGGAGTTTATCTGTTCTGATTGATCAATAGTCGGTTCTGCTGAATTTTATTAAATTTTATCCTGAAAGAGAAAAAAAAAAATAGTATGTTTCTTATAGACAAGGCCTGCTAACTATTAAGTGCCACTTAGTCAAATGGTAAACTCTCTAGGAATTTAATAAATGCTTACTATGTCAGAAAAACAAAAGGCACACTTTATACTAGAGAAAATGCTAGATTAAAGTGATTTTGTTGTCATTGTGTTACCATGTTCTTGAGTTTTTTTTTTTTTTTTAAAATTCAGGCTGGCTTTGTTGATCCCAAGAAGTCAGTAGCAAAGGTGAAAGCCTCTGATTTTGAAGAAGCTGCCAAGCGTGCTTGTAAATTAAACATCAAAGATGCAAAAGCGACATATACTTCTGTTTCTGATGACAATATACCATACCTTTGCATGGACCTAGTTTACCAGTTCACACTCCTTGTTGATGGCTTTGGTAAATTCAGATAGCGCTGTGAATAATTTATTTTAAGTATCTATTATTTAGAATTTGATGTGATTTTTTTTTGTTTGCTTGTTTCTTGTAGGTGTGGATCCTTACCAAGAGATCACTTTGGTAAAACAGGTACAGTATGGAGATGCCTATGTTGAGGCAGCCTGGCCGCTTGGTAGCGCCATAGAGGTCGCTTCATCAGCATAGAATTGTATTTCATGTTATTGCACTTACTATTATTTTAAATTCTTCGGGGCAGTAATTTTTTCAGGATCAGATAGTGTATGAGAGCCCTGCCATTTTTGGAGGTCATTCTGGTATATTTTTTTTTTTTTGCCATTTTTTCATTTAGATTGTTTTGTTCAATTTTATATGTAAGTGGTGATTCTATATATGAACTGACAGTAAGAGAGATTTTAGAGGTATTGTCGCCTACGCTGTGTCCAGTGAGATGAGAAACATGTCTGAGATTATATATGTACATTTATTTTTCTTAATTTAGATGAAAGTTGATTCATTGATCTAATCCTCTATGACTAAATACAAGGAACAGTTGTGATGTCGCAGCATCTCTGCATGATTGTTGCTTTACACTTGGAATAACAGCTTTTTCTTATCTCTTGTTAATTGCATCGCGAGCTTATTTGTTTTTTTGTTGTTTTGCGCATAATCACAAGTATCTCGAATCTCATATTGCATATTTGCATATGCGATTTAAAGTTGGATAAAGTAGTCAAAGCTCAGAGGAATATAAATTAAACAATTCAATGTATATCGATCAAACTGGTTTCTCATGACTCTAGTCATGTAATTAAAGAGTCTAATATTGTATAGGTGGAATGGAACAAGCGAAAATTTTCACTTAGAAAAAGACTTGTAATGCCATACCCAAAATGATCCAAGCTCAAGTCATACTTATGAACAGGTTCTTGGTATGACAGAATTAAATCATTGACTTAATTATTGCATGCGAGCTCAAAACGTGTTGAAGATTATCAGTTCTGTTGGTTGGTTAAAAAAAGAAAAAAAAAAAAAAAAAAAAAAGAAGAATAAGAAAACAATATTGTTTGCATGACAAGCTATACAAAACCAGTAAAGGGTAACTGCAATTACAAAATCTTTTTGCTTTGAAAAAATGTCTTCAAGTGCCATAGTTGCAAGCTCGCAACTCCTAAGCAAATAGCGAGGGACAAGAGGCCAAGGGAACTCATTTTTGAGGCCGTTTCTTCATTTAACCTCTGTGCATCAGCTTCCCTACACAAGCAAACTGTTTAATTAGTGGTCTCTTTATCTTTTGAATTTACTTATATAACCAGTCCCGAAATACAGGAAATCTGGTAAATCTATCATACATTCATACCTGTCCCGAAGGAATATCATCTCATCATGAATCAGTTTGATAGAATCTTCCAATTTCTTCAATTCCATCCCCATTGCCTAAAACAATAAATTAGTTATAAACAATTTTAACTGGACTGAACATAGTATGTATAACAACATGAATTTGCCACTGTTTTTAAAGTAAAGATTACAAACAGGAAAGTGATTAGTGAAGTCATGAAGAGTGGTCTCTTATGCTGCTTTTAAATTGAATTTCTTCACCATTTCAATTCTCTAATTCAAATTCAAATGATATTGAATTGCAGTTGATACTTGAAATCCTGGAATGAAATGATACCTCGAGTTTCCCTTTTCCTGTTACATGATGTGGATTCCGAGCTCTGAACCCCAAGTTCCATTCCACATCTACTGACACAGAAGCGGACAGTTCAAATCGTGGGGACCAGAAACAGGCAGTATGGCG
The DNA here is from genome assembly GCA_025461125.1 of Carex kokanica. NCBI lineage: Eukaryota > Viridiplantae > Streptophyta > Magnoliopsida > Poales > Cyperaceae > Carex > Carex kokanica. The sequence continues at coordinate 625,180 of JAJGRX010000082.1, forward strand.
GCCGGTGGTCCCTACCTCGAAGGAGAAGTGTCCTGATTCGACGCTCTCTAACTGGTGCATTGTATCTCCATTGGGATCACTCACCTAATACAAGAGATAAATGCATGTCAGAGATCCGATCAGCTGGAAGAGAGAGTGAGTTAGAACTTACACGCGAGGAGATGGTGAGGTGGGAAGCGGAGGCATTGACGACGCGATACTGAGCGTGCGAGAGAGTTCCCTTGCGGAGGTCTTCCGTCAGACATTTCACCTTGCCAGATGGCACATCCACGATTATTGCCTGGATCGGCGCAAGTAGAAGCAGGAGAAAGAGAGAGATTGAGATTGAAACAGGAGGACACATCTCGATCTTCTTTCTTCTTCTTTCTTCTTTCTTGATATTGGAGCTGCAACTTTTGGTGCACCAACACCAACAGGGAGGGAGACGCATATTCTCTCAATTTATTTGAACTGGATATTTCCATTTCCATTCGGTGAGACGAATGACTATGTAACTAACTCGACAAAGAACGGTGCATCTTTTGTTGCTCGTATTATATAATCATTCGTGTGTACGTGCCTATGTTGCTTCTTCTAATTCATCTTCATATATATATATATATATATATATCTTAATTAATTTTCACTAAGAAATCGAAAGCGACTCACAAAACTAAATGAGACGCAAGGAGATTAAAAGAGGCTAAAGAAAGTGTTGCCAAATGGTCCACTATGCAGTACAAGATATAAGATAATCCATTGTTATATGCATTTTCTATTTTTGAAGGAAACACGGCTATAGAAAAATACATCACCGTCGGTTCAAATCGCAATTTACAACCAGGTTCCAAATCGATGGCTATTGCCCCCCGATAGGAAAGGTATACACATTTGCCATCGGCTCAAAACCGATGGTGTTCAGCTCCAACGCTATCGGTTGGAAATAAGAGACATATGAGAATAATATTTTTTCGATCGTTAAATAAATCATTTAATATAGAAACGCCATCGGATGTACTTTGGTAATCAACCGATGGCGATCTACATACAATGTTTGATATTTGACGCTGTTGATCATTCAATGCCATATCTTGCGTTATTCAACCAATGACAGATGTCACTCAGACCATATGTTTTACTGCGTTGGAATTTGGCAGGTCTCTTGATTATTTTAGCTATGCCATCTGTTATTAATTTTGAGCCGTTGGTAATTTATGTGAATATATGTTTTTAATTATGTTTTTATTAGCATCTAGCCTCCGTGTGTGTGTGTTGTGTGTGTGTGTGTGTGTGTGTATTATCTATCCATTTATATTAAATAACACCCAATCATACAAGAGTAGTTACAAAAGGACCCCCCTAGAGATCACTGATGACAAAATCCAAAACAGGGTTGCTTTCCAAAAAAAGGTGAATAATCCCTATCCTCAATGCTGCAATGTTCAATTTTGTCAGTAGCATATATATGAATGAAAGAGATGTTACTAATTAATTTATGTAATGCTCGTAAGATTGTCCCATGAAAGTTGTAAATCGGGTTTCCTTCACTCGTACCTCTTGTGCTTGCTCCTCTACATAATACAAATATATAACATCCAATATACCAGAAATATTTATATCAAACGTAATTTACTAAAATGAAACTTTACAAGTAATAGCAAAACTTGTGGCGAAGGGAAATGCACCTGTAGGCAGCTTGAGTGTTTTGTTGTGGCGTAGTTCAGTCTCTTCATCCTTCCCCCCAGCCTGCCTTTGTGCTTTATCAAACTCGTTTAGTATAGGAGTGACCAATAGGTTGATCAAATTGGAAATACATCGCTGAGCCTCATCAGATGGTCATCTCTCATAATGATCTCCTTCACTACTAGTAGCTGGAGCTTTACCTGAAATTGGAGCAAAATATGAATGCATACATTATTATGTAACAATAAATATTTTTCTAAAGTTGAAACAAAATACAAATTATTGGCTTTACTACCTTTTGGAGATGCAACCTTGGTTTTTTCCTCCAATATCACTTTGAAGTTCTCTATATCAGGCACTAACAAATCATTAATTAACAAGCATTACCATTATGTTATAATTTAGATGAACATACCTTTTGTTCAATGCCATTCTGGGTGCCACATTCAGAGAGGAGATGTAGGTGATCAATTGTATAGGGGCTCGTCTTGATAGATGAAATATAGAAGAGCTCCGCCACAATAGATCAACCTAAATCTCTACCCAATTGATAACAGTGAGAAGGAGATATACATTGGAGAAATGAAGCAATTTACTCATGGTGTAATCGTAATCAGGCTAATATAACCCAGTTTGCTATCGAGTCAGATTACAAGCGTATAATCATATCGAGTAGTATAAATGAGTGTTGATCCGCGGGTAATAAGATTTAAAGTTTTGAGCGATTAAATCACAATATTTCGAAAGGCTAGACAAAATATGAAATCAAAGAGTTATTGGTTTTGATCAATGTATTTGGCAAAAATTAAAAGTAAGTAAAATAAAGATAGATATGTGAATTCCTAGGGTTTGGCACACCGTTGTTACTTCAATCCACTTTGATTCTTACCTTATTTGATGTTGGTTTTCAGTTGTTGTACGAGGGTTTCTAATCTAATTTAGTGATTTCTACTTTCGCCTAGCAATCACCCTACCAATCAAGAGATCATGTTAAGGCTTGTCTTGATTGGTGCAAGGAGATCTGTGACTAGCCCAAAAGAATTCAGACTTCACTTATTGGGTACGTCGCCCTGTTATCTTGGTTATATTGGGTGTCCCCATGGTAAGGCACAACAATGCGACATTCGTCTGCAAATGTTAAGACTCTCATGTGTACTTTTGTTGATCCAACTAGTGGTATTTCGGTTAAGGTCTCCACCACTAATCTAGTATTTTTTATTCCCCCTTATCCCAATTCGATTAGCCTAATGAACCATCGCATGACAGTCTAGACTAATAAACAAAATCAAGTAAGATATAACATTAAACGCAAAAGCAATCGAACAAAAAAAGACTAAACAATGATCAAATAAAAGTTTAGATCAAAGCATCATGAGGAACAAGGTTTACTGCCAACCCTAAGAATCTAAACCTAGTAGCTGAACAACATGTTTACAAAGAGATAAGAGAAAGATACAACCATACACGAAGTACCCTCATACTTAATCTCTACACACTCCTCTCCTCTCACTTAAGAAAATATAAAACCAAAAGATGCAAAAATATGTTTCTGTTCAGTCTAGAAGGCTTATATAGGAGTGAAGGGACGCTTGGAGATGAGTAGAGTCCAAGTTATCTGATCTGGATACAACTGCCAAAGAATTCACCAAAGGGCGCCTCAGGTACGAACCGTACTCTCACTGTGTCGTTGCAGGAGTTAATGCGTATTTGGCCTTCTCTGGTCCTTATTGGGGCTCTAGTCCGTATTGGGTAATACGGTCCGTGTCAGAGCCTTAGTATGTGAGCTACGTTTTTCCAATCGACCCAATATTTGCTCCAAATGATGTAAAATAGCCCCAAAACATGGTTTCTGCACTAAAACATAAAATAGGGCAACAATTCCTTTTCACATAATAATTAAACATAAATGTGAGAAAATAAGACAAAACCTAAGTCAAAATCCTACGTAATTCACTATCAAAATGAGCTTGATCACGCCTCCCAACTTGAATTGTTGCTTGTCCTCAAGCAACGACATCTCAGCTGGTCTAAGGTCTGGTCTAAGTTAAACCATACAATCTCAAGGACTTCTACAAATTAAATTAGAACTCGGATTTGGTACAATTGATATGACTTTCAAAAATTTAGAACTTTAAAAATATTTATGACCTCTCCCTTGAATAATTTATTCACCCCATGATTGACCTAATTATACATCCCTTAGAATAATTATTTTTAAACAATTCATCTCACAAATATCCCTAAACCAAGAGTGCTAATTTCTCCTTCGATTATAAATTTATTCCTTCCAATCAATAGGAATTCTAATGATATAAATTTTGATTTTCTTTCCCAATTGATTGGAGCAAAGTATGACAACTAAGTGTGTTGGTACATGTGATAATTTTTGAAAAAAATAAATTATGTACAAAATTTTTTATCCTCCATCTTTTCATTCTATTTTTCTTTTTTTTTGTCTTATCTTGATTTTCTATTTTTTTTGTATTTTTCTGAAAATTTAAAAATTTACAAAAATAAATATGTTTGTGTCACAAGTACCATGATTACACACAATTTCAAGTATTCAATGTAATCGGTTGGTTAGACCGAACAATCGGTAAAAAGTTTAAAGTAATTACAATGTTGTCACTGGTTACATACACCATCCGTGCCGAAGGACAACTGATGGTAAATGGGCGTAGTAAATGTGTTTTTTGTATACATAGTAGTTTAAATAGACTCGTATTTTTTAGTTGATCTAAGAGCTTATATATGCATTAATTCTTCAATATATAAAAGCTAGAGTTGAATTTATAATTGGATAGTGTTGGCGAGTAAGAAATGAGTGAACAAGAACATGGTCTTGCAACTCGTATTATGAGCAAATAATAATGCAATGCAATGCAATATATTAAATTGGAAGGAAGATTCTGAAAAAAGTCGTGGTCTTCTCGTATTATGAGCAAATAATAATGCAATGCAATGCAATATATTAAATTGTAAGGAAGATTCTGGAAAAAAGTCAGAGAGCTAGCTATATGCCTATATAGAGATATCGTAAAAGCCAAACATGCATGGCAGTTAGCACCAAATTAATTAGCACTTGGCACCAAATTAGCAGTTGGCAGCAGCTCATTATATATATATGTTATTATATATGTGTTGGGCTGTCAGTGAAAATCTATTCGGATTGAAGTCTAAAGTAATATAATTTATTATATGGCTAATTAATCTAGATTCAATTTTTTTAAACATACGTGCTATATATGCGACTTTAAAGCTAGCTGCTCAAAACATATTTAGTATTAAAATAATAATATTACTTACCTATATATCGAAACCTTATTGAATTGCAAATTGAGATCATGCAAGATTAATTAATATGTGAATCAAATAATTAAGATGCATGTATTATTTTGGAAGAACAATATTAATTATACATATATATATATCTGATAATTAAGCTACAGAATATCAAATATTAATTAATTAATTAATTATGCTTCCTCCCTAAACTCCTCTCAAATGAAATATTTTTGGTCAACTTAATTTCTAAAACAATTCAAATGAATTAATACATATATATGCGTTTACTTTTCTATAAAAATCAAACTCTTGCCTTCCATTGCAACACTGACGCAATTAATAATTAAGTGTGTATTTTAAGAATTTTGAAAATAAATTTGGACGATCAATTAATTGTTTAATATATAGTTGTTCAAATGTATATATTTTGACTTGGTTAACTCAATGCGCAAGAACTACACATTAAAACATATATATGCATCTAGAATCTAACCTAGATAGATCCAACTGTCGGTTGGATTATGAGTATTATTCAGATCTTCTAAAAAAAAAAAAGTTGACGAATGAATAATTAATTCACTGACACTGACATCCCTATTCCCTATTCCCTACTAACAAATCTTGTTCATTACTTTCCTTTACTCATCATCATCGTGCTCTCTTCTTCTCTTGTCACATTATAATATATATATATATATATTATATATAAAGAAAATGGACATGTCCAGGGAACCTTGAACTGGAGAGAAGGATACCTCATACCTGCCGGCGAGATGTCACAGCAGTGGCCCACTTACCCCGTATTCAGTTCAGCCTGAAACACGCTCTCCGTAGACGTGGTTTTGGACTTTGGTACGCCACTTCTAACCTACACTGCACCGTTGTCCGTTGCCTGCGGAAAAGACAGTCTTGTCTTGTCTCTTACGGCGTACTATTCCCGTACCAGTGTCATGTCATTCTTCCTTCCTTCCTTCCTTCCTTCCTTTACCAAGTACCAAGAAAATGAAAATGAAACCTCAACTAGGATTAGGATTAGGATTAGGATTAGGAATAGGAAGGATCACAATGAACTAACTGCTACTTCGCCCCACTTGTAAACCTCGGTGATCCAAACACAAAATCAAAATCTATGAATGTTGATACAAGTTCAAAACCAGTAGTTTATTCATTTAATATAAATAAGAATGTTCGTTCATACAAATTAAAATACAAAGTGTAGCTTATACATTTAATATAAAAAAATTATAATTTCAATTAACTACAACGACATAGAGTTTCTCAATATTTAAACCAATCATTTCAGAATTTGAAATTTTTTCATCAGGGTCAGGGTCAGGGTCAGGGTCAGTGTCACAATTTAAAATAGGTAAAACAGTCAAATAAATAAATAAAAATGAAAGTGCCATGAAAAATGCTCTTATTAAAACCCAACACCAATACACCAATACACCAATGCACCATCCTCTTTTATTCTTCTTTCTTTACTCGGTTTAGGTACAATAAAAATAAACGGGCCATACTTTACAGTCACACACCAAGACTGGGTCTAAACAAAACGAGAAATCTACTTTGCACAATGGTGAAGTCCCTGGCCGGAGGGGGCCGGCGCAGGGCCGGTCTACGCGCGTGGGTAGTGCGTGTGGGGTCGAGCATCGTGATCTGGACGGTTGTCATGCAGCTCATGCCGATCCTGGGTCCCGCCTCGTGGCAGCCGAGACTTCCCAAGACCTGGCCCAGCGCTGCGTGCCTGGACCGAAGGGACCCCCTCCGGCCCAACTCCACCACCATGGATGCGGCTGCGGCTACGCTCGGCGAAGATGGTGGCGCCCACCCATCTCCTCCTGCGCTTCTACCGAGGAGTGAGTTAGTTTCGGTGGATCTCTCTAGTTCGTTCATCTTACTTTTCCTTTTGCAATTTTCAGAATCCTCCCTTTTGGGGTGCTTAGGAGTGGAATATAAGTTTGGTACATTGGGAGTTTATGTACTTTTCGGGATTTTGGGGGTTATTTACTCGAGTTTAGTTGAATTCAACCAAGACCAAGTGTTAGATTGGGGTTTCTAATAGGAGAAGGTTATTTCATTTTTAGTGGTCACAAACAAAGTGCAATGCAAATCTGAAGGTTATTTCATTTCTCAGTAGGATTTGCTCCATTAGTGATCAGAGAGCCACATTTAGACAAAATTCAGGGCATTGTGCTTTATTTTTGTTTTTGTCCCTTCTTATTTTAGACTTTGATGGGAGCAAACTTTTTGTCTCTTTTACTTTTAGGTAATCAAAGTGGAAAGTAGATTTTCTTCTTCCTTCAAAATTGTTTTAATTGATTTTTCCCTTGGGACTTTTGTTTACTAATGTGGGTAGAATTCGAAAGGGCTCATGATCATAGCGCTGTATTTCCCTTACTTTTTCTATATTTAGTTGGCAATAATTTTTATATCAGTTTTGCTACTTGTTATATACCCCTTCTGTTTCTATTTCTAAAACTGGCCTATCATAGTAACCTAAACAGGTCTTGGAATTTCAAACGGTATTGCATTTTTTGTTTATAATCAATCAATTTTATTTAACGGCACATCTCCTCAAATATGCATTTAATTCGGGAAGTTTGTCTGGGGAAGATTCAATATTAAGTTGTCATGTTTGACCAAGTTATTAACTTAAGGGGTTCAAAGTGCATCTAGACTGCTTATATCAGCAATTTCTAGCGATTTGAAAGGGGATTTCATTATAATATAGTTACTGGGTACACTAAGAAATTCAGCATGAATTTGAGGTGCTTCATTTTAAATATACTAAGAGAAGTCCTTTTGGTGGCTGATGTATACCAAGCATAATGTTAACAATGCAGTGCACTGATTGTGCCTGCCCAGTACCTAATAATTAACTCTGAACCCTGCAGTTAATTTTTCCAATATGGTTTTCTATTGATATCGCTTAGTACAACATAATATTTTACTTTGTGGTGTTGGCCTTGGCAATTTGGTTAATTTCTTGGTTTTAGTCTTCTAAAATTGAAATTTCATGTCCCTTGTAGAACTTCTGTTGTGCACTTTTATGACAATACAGTTTCTATAAGTTTGTCAAAATCAATAGTAATTGTGATTACAATACAGGATTATACAGAAGTAATGGATATCTGCGTGTCACATGCAATGGAGGCTTGAACCAGATGAGAGCAGCAGTGAGTCTCTCTCTCCCCCTCCCCCATCCCTCCACTAATCATTTTCTTATTATTTGCTTTTTTTTTTTTTTCTTTCCAAATTCAAAATTAATCAAGGATTTGAAGTATTTAATTATTTCAGATCTGTGACATGGTCACAGTGGCACGGTACCTGAACCTGACACTAGTAGTTCCTGAGCTGGACAAAACTTCCTTTTGGGCTGACCCCAGGTTTGCATTTATTTTTTTAATATTTCTCTCTTAGATTTATTTTGTGTTCTTTGGTCCCCACTTTATGGTATATTTGTTTCACTCTTTGCCAGTGACTTTGGTGACATATTTGATGTTGATCATTTCATTAATTCATTGAGAGATGAGGTTAAGATTGTAAGAACACTTCCTCAGAAAATAAAGCGAAGAGGCTACAGAGAACCCCTGTCTATGCAACCCATCAGCTGGTCCAGCGAGAAATACTACCTGAGACAGGTACTAACACATTTATTCTTCTGCAATTTAGGCCCAATAATAAGTAAAGTATTTCTTCGGATTAATAACACTAACATTGACTCCAACCTGTTAAATGAGAGCTATGGAAAGAGATATTGTCCCAAATAATGACAACTTTTTCCTCATTTGTAAGGTGCAAATTTTATTCATCTCCCAAACTTGGAGTAATTTAAGCAAAATAATTAATGTTAGAATTTGCGTGAACGGTTTAAACCATAAGGATGAGTACTTGGGGAACGTCACGAGTAGTTCAGTCTTTTTTTTTTTTAGGTAGAGTAGTTGAGTCTTTTCAATCTTGACTTGGATTTTAGCATCCAGGCTTGTGCTGCAACAATCACAAGAATACTTGGGTACATTGCGAACAGAGGCGGCTGCAAGTTCAATGTATGGGGGTCAATTGACCCCCATTCATTTTAAAAAGTTTGTACTTATGCATGATTTCCTATATAGTTTAAGAGTAAAATGCTATGGGTACTGTAAAATTGACCCCCATACGCAGTATTAAAATTTTATATGATTAATCCCCATTTATGTTTGACCCCCCATAGCTTGCAAGCCTGGCTCCGCCCCTGAATTGGCCAATGTGGCAATATAACATATGCAACTTTCCAAAAAGAATGAATAAACAAGAACGAGTTATAAGGTTATTAACCTAGCCTTGTTACTGTCACAGATACTACCTCTAATAAGAAAGCACAAGGTGGTGCACTTCAATAGAACTGATGCCCGCTTGGCGAACAATGGCATCCCAGTCCGTTTGCAAAAACTACGGTGCAGAGTTAATTACGAGGCACTGAGATTCACCCCTCAGATAGAGGAGCTGGGAAACAAGCTCGTCGGTCTTCTTCTCCAGAGGAGCGCTTCGTTTGTTGTTCTTCACCTTCGTTATGAGATGGATATGCTCGCTTTTTCTGGGTGCTCACATGGGTGCTCCGAGAGGGAGACTGACGAGCTGACTAGGATGAGGTAATTACTTCTTCTCTATGCACTCTTATCATTTATTTGAACACCGCAAAAGGCCCTTACCTTAATATAAGCTGAAAAAGAAGTGTTGTTAAAACCCATTTTATAGTTGGGTGGGGGTATTTTGGTTCATTTCATATTTTTCCATAATCCATTAAGCTGTTTTGCATGTGTAAATGGAAACTCATTCCGCCCCACCTCTTTCTGATATCCTCCAAGGCTCCAATTATCTTGTTATTTTAATTTTTTACAATTTGAATATCCCCACAAAAGGTAATTGTTTGTTAAGGAATTTTGTGAGAAACTTAAAAAAAAAGCATTAGAAACTAAGTCTTTATGGATAGATGGTCTTTATCTCTGCAAATTAACAAAAAGGTTAGGCATAATGAAGAGAGAAAGGTGACATGACCTGAATTGAGCACTTGAAACATATATACCATTTATATTTTAGAAATAACACACACAGATTATTAATAGAAGGCTATAATTAAAGCATGACAATCAATGTCCTTTCTCTCATATTTAACCATACTTCAAAAGCAAAATAATAATTTAGTCAAAGATCTGACCAAAAGAAGGGACTTAATTTTGAGTTTCTCTGCTAAACCAGTTTACAAATATCTAAAAAGCAGGGCCTTTTTTCAACTTCAAGTGTATAATGATTCAAGTTCTGATTGCACTTTTAGGTATGCGTATCCATGGTGGAAAGAGAAGGAGATAGATTCAGAAAAGAAAAGACTTGATGGTTTGTGCCCTCTTACACCAGAGGAGACAGCTCTTGCGCTAAAAGCGCTTGGGTTCACTAGTGACACATTAATATACATTGCGTCTGGCGAAATTTACGGAGGTGAAGCAAGGATGGCCAGCTTAAGAGCTGAATTCCCTAAAATAGTACGTCTCGTTTTCTTATGCAACCAATGGATGATGTTGTGTCCAGTCCCATATTACCTGAAATTCAATTTTATTTTTAGTTACATTCTTAGTTTAACCCAACTTAGTCAGTTATGTCCTCAAGCGTGCATTTGAACACCAAAAATGTTATGGAAGAAAAATGGTAAAACCAGTAGTAAAAACCAATAGAGATACCACACCGACTAGTTAATACCAGTCATTTCGCTTAGCAAGTTATCTAATTGATCCATTAGTAATTTGACATTGTTGGAACAATATAAAGGTAAGGAAAGAGATGCTTCTATCTGAAGAGGAGCTCAGGCCGTTCAGAAATCACTCCACACAGATGGCCGCGCTGGACTACCTTGTTTCTGTCGTGAGTGATGTTTTCATCCCCACTTATGATGGGAACATGGCCAAAGTTGTTGAAGGCCACCGCAGGTTTGTTTGCTATCCTTTATCTGATGAAAGGCTCCTTATTATGCCATTATTCACAAAATATGTCTCTAGGTTACAAAATTATCCAAGATGAGTTTTAGCCGTTTGTTTTTATCACTTCTAGTTGTGCATAATAATACAATGACTTAGTTATAGAGAATTGCAAAGACAAGATTATTATAAATAAATAGCTTGACCAGTTAAGTTTCAAAATAAACACATGGAGGAAAATAGATCAAACACCTCCAATATTATTTTTCTTTTGATTGGTAATTTTTGTCATTTTGAGAGTTAACGGTGCATGTGATGACCTGACCAGCACATACCTTTTTATTTCTCAACATAATAGGTTTTGTCTGTCTATTTTGGAGTTTCTGTTACTAGTACCAGTTATGACCATAAACCCACACAATTTTGCTTATGAGTTACACCATGAATTGCAGATATACGGGGTTCCGCAAGACAATACTGTTGGATAGGAGAAAGATTGTAGAGCTATTGGATCTTTTGCAAGACAATGAATTAACATGGGATGAATTCACCGAATCCATGAGGGATTTGCATAAAGATCGAATGGGTCAACCCACTCGAAGAAATGTTCTACTTGGACGCCCAAAAGAAGAGGACTATTTCTATTCCAACCCGCAAGAATGCCTTGCTGTCCCACATAGACGAAATTTTAGTATTACTAAAAATAATATGAGGGACACTGATATATAAAATGGCTCCTTTTATTGACTTCATGTGAATTTGTTGGTTCTTTGTATACTATGAAATTGGCCTTCATGTGTACAATTAGGCCTCTGACCAAGATTTTAGGCGCAAGAACAAGGATAGAAAATAATTTGGGAGGGTTTAAATGCGAACTGGGAAGAAAATATTGTTAGGTTCCTCCTAGGCTGCATTTTTGCAGGCGCAATTCATGATTTTCTTTTCTTTTTCTTGTGTTTTATTCTTAGGATTATTGTTGAAGTAGGGGTAGGGGGGCATAATGAAATACACGACCGCCTCACTGAGTTGTAGATTTGATTTATTATTTACAATTTTCTGCCTAAAGAAAGAAATAGTATTGGTTTGTGTTCTGTAATAATTTTTTTCCTTTGTCAAAATCACTAATTTCCTGTGAATGCCAAAATGAGCTCCCTGTCAAAATCTTAAATAGGGTACAAGTTAGTTGTACCTCTAATTTTATTAGGATATAGTTATATACTCAGAATAGGTGGTACTGGTACATATAATGTGATTCATGATCAGCTTAATTTCTTGTACTACAAGAAGTGGATGTGAAGGAATTTAATGAATGAAAAGGTGATTTGAGGTACTTGGCTCCTAGATATTTTTACTAGTAGTCTAAACTTCCAAGGAACAAGGTTAAGTGCAAAAAAGAAAAGAGAAGAGTATCTATTAGGAATAATTCTCTTGTTAGTTATTTTCAAAGTCAAAATTTGGATAAGAACTAAGGAATTTGCTTTCTAGGAGGTGTTCGTGCAATTCATCTTGAATTTTTCTGTGTTGGTTGGGACTTGGGACTTTGGTTCTCCACATTTGATTTGTTTTGTTTTGTCTATTCAACTGCTTTTACTAATCTGTGGTAAAAAAAGTCAAAAGGTTTAATTAAAGGATATGTTATCTCATTTCATGCATGATGGTTAATATTTATTTTATTTTATTTTATTATGGCACGTGTTCTTATCCACTACTTGTACTTGTGTTTTCTACACGGAACACGGTCCATGAAAGAAGAAAACCAATGGCACAGTTGGTACGGCTGCTACCCTATTTTTAGATACCAAATGACTTCCTTATTTACCAATAAAAAAAGTTGCGAAGAATTTTCACTACGACGTACGCATGATACAAAATGATTTGTCACCTTTGACCCACTTACGTATGAATGAAATTAATATGTGGCTTGTGCTCTCTTCTTGGCAAATTAATTCTCTCTCTCTCTTATAATATATACGGTATATATCTTGTAATTTTTTTTATAATCCAACATATTTTCATGACAGTATCAATTCTTATAACATATATTCTCAATTAGTAATAATGTTTTATATAAATTTCAAGATGTTTTCATCTTTGCAATTTAATTTTGCTGATGCGGTAAAAAAACTAATTTTCAAAATTAAGTAGTAATATTGCGAATGCTAACATTAAGTTTCTGTAATTAGCTAGCTAGTATATTACAGACTACAGTCTGATGTGACATTTCTAGTTAATTTTTTAAAAAATGTTAGATGTACAATTACTTCACACAAATATATATATACATATATATATATATATATATATATATATATAGAATTTTGCTATTGTGCTTCATGAAGTAAAACCCATATTGTACTTCACGCTCATACACCCATTTCCAAAATCCAAATCGTCGATCCGACCGTTCAAGTTGTTCTCCATATTGAAATGTACTTGGAGACCAAATTTTACATTTTTTGGAATTTTTTTACTATTTATTAAGCCACTTTGAAAATCTGAAAATCCTTATGAACAATAAAAAACAGTAAAAATTTCTGGACCACCGGATCAGTGATTTTCAAAGTGGCTTAATAAATAGTAAAAAAATTCCAAAAAATGTAAAATTTGGTCTCCAAGCACATATCAATATGGAGAACAACTTGAGCGGTTCGGATCGGTCGTTTGGATTTTCAAAATGGAAATAATGAGGCGTGGAGCACCAAGCCGTTTTACTCCATGAAGTAGCTAAACCCAGCACTATATATATATATATATACACACACACACACCTATAATAAAAAATTGTAATTATAACATCAACATTTTATAATTTTCTGGTAAGTTGGACGAAGATAATCCAATAAACGGTCTTATGGGAAATATAGAGGCAAATACCTAGAATCTTCTTCCTAGATCGATCTCGCTTCACTACAAGAATGGGACAGTATCAGCGAGGAATACTATCGGTATACCCTCGCGGATACTCCTGTCGCTAATAGAGAAAGCACCTTTCTGTCGGTATACTCTCGATCTCCACTCTTGTTAATTAGTGATCGATGTTCATTTTTCTGTCCCAAATTGAACTGATCATATCTAGCTCTTACTTGATTAATTATGAGTATAGAGTTTCAAAATTTACAGCTAATCAATTTGCATGCTCCAACAAATAAATAAAACTAGTTCAAGTACTGGCTTTCTAGAGGACAAGCAAAATTTAGACGAAATATCCTATAATATTAATTGCATTCCCTTGAATGCACAATTAATAGTCAAAGGTTCTTTAGCAGCTCCAATTTACAGATGAGGATCTTCAAACCTGTTTCTTCTTGTACTTCTCCACATCCATCTCTCTCTCTCTCTCTCTAAAAGATCCATCTCTATCTATCACTTTAAGGGATTCTCTGCGCTCTTTTATATATATGACATAGTATGCAGCTGGTAAGTTAATCATGATATGACATGCACATATGTATATGTAATTACTTAAGAATCTATTGTAATTAAAGAAGCTCATATAAGGGAAAATTTAGTCTAATACATGGGGTTTATAGTCTACGTACATGGCTAACTCGTATATATATATAGTTACTAAGATACTATATATATATGGCAGGACTCATTAAATTGTTAAGTCATCATGCTATTTTTTAAGTCTAATTATGCTATTATTAACTGTATATATATGTTAGTTATTTAATTCATAATATCTAGAAGTAGTTAATCAGGTATTTTCATGTTGTTTAATATTTAGGAGTAGTGAGTTGTTAATTATAAAAAAAATGTGTTAATGATGAGTAGTTACTGAAGCATTTTCTTTATATATGTTATATATATAGAGGAGGGATCGGATGACACTCTTTTTGGTGACATCGGATAACACCGTGCATTTTCAAAATTTTCAAAGTCCAAACAGTCGAACCAAACCGTTTAATATGATGGATATATTAAAATGTGTTTGCAGATCAAATTTTACATTTTTTTTAATTTTTTTAATATTTATTAAGTATTTTACAAAATCGTTGTTTTCAAACCATTGAATTTTTGTACCCATCTTAATAAATAGTAAAAAAATTCAAAAAAAATGTAAAATTTGATTTGCAAGCACATTTTAATATATCTATCATGTTGAACGGTTTGGATCGACTGTTTGGACTTTGAAAATATAGGATGTCATCCGATGTCACCAAAAAAGAATGTCATCCAATCCCTCCTCATATATATATATATATATATAGAGTGGCTAAGACGCAAACGTTTGCACCAAGCCCTTGGTGCAAACGATTCGTTTTTGGATTTTCGAAGTCCAAACGGTCGATCTGAACCGTTCAAGTTGTTCTCCATATTGAAATCTGCTTGGAGACCAAATTTTACATTTTTTGGAATTTTTTTGCTATTTATTAAGCCACTTTGAAAATTGCTGATCACATGGTCCAGAATTTGATTGCACTGTTTTTACTGTTCACCCGGATCAGCAACTTTCAAAGTGGCTTAATAAATACCAAATTCTGGACCATGTGATCAGCAATTTTCAAAGTGGCTTAATAAATAGTAAAAAAATTCCAATAAATGTAAAATTTGGTCTCCAAGCAGATTTTAATATATATTGAACATCTAACGGTTTGGATTGACTGTTTGGACTTTGAAAATTTGAAAACGACTTGGTTGCATGAGTGTCTTGGTGCAAACGTTTTCATATTAGCCACTCACTATATATATAGGAATTGGCTATGGTGTTACGCGTAGCATAGAGGGCCTCCGTGCTACGGCTCAATATTTGAGTTTTTAAAATTCTAACGGTCGATCCGAACCGTTCAACATGATCTCCATATGAATATGTACTTGCAAACCAAATTTTACATTTTTTAGATTTTTTTAGATAGGTAGAAAATCACTGAATGGTACATAAATTTTCAGATCAAGTGATTTTCTACCTATCTAAAAAAATAGTAAAAAAATTCTCTCTCTCTCTATATATAAATCATGCATATACGAAAATTAAAATTTACGTATAGTCACGTTAATTTGATACAATGACGATTGAAATGTAATTAGTCTAACATTTTTAAGCTTACAAATACTGAGAAGTCTGATTTCTGAACACATATTTGATATCCATTAAAAGATCTGAAAAATATAGATATCAGCATGGCCGGATAACTATTGTGTAGTGCACTGCTACAATTTGCATTATTAGCATAGATAACTAAATACCAGGGTTCTAAATAGCGCACTATAGCGCCGCTATAGCGTTTTTGGACCCCAAACGCTAAGCTATGACATCAAATGCGCTATTTGCGCTACGGCCGCTATAGCGGTGATAGTGGTCCGCTATAGCGCTATAGCGGTCCGCGCTATTTGCGCTACGGCCGCTATACAATATGGGTTTTTTTTTTAAGCAATTTATATGGGCTTTAAATAAAGACCCAAAAAAGCTCAAACCGAAATTGAATTATTTGTTGCTACTTGCTACAGATAAATCAATTTGAAATTGGGAATATAAATTCAAATTTGAATAGAAAAAAAGTCCAAACCGAAATTGAAATTTGAATAGAAAAAAAAATAGATTATGTCATGAATCACGATGCTTAAGATATTTTTAATAGGAAAAATCGATAGTTTATGATATTACTATGGATATTTTGAATATTAAAATTTGGACTTTGTACGAGTTCAATATGAATATTATAATTTCTTAATTACTTTGGTGTTATTTATTGTTCTATGAGACTTTAGATATGTTGATATTTAGTACAAATATTGAATATACGGAATGTAAAAAAAAAAAAAACGCTATGTGACATAGCTTCCGCTATAGCGACGCTATTCGCTATAGCCTTTTTTGTAGCCTTCCCGCTATGACGCTATAAACGCTATTTAGAACCTTGCTAAATACAACTGCATCATAAAATATATAAATCACATATCAAAAACATTTTCTCCGGGGACGCGCAAAATTAATTACATGAATTAAAAATGATCCATGCATCTAAAAATCTCATACAATTAATTACTTAATTAATAAATTCACCCTTACAATTGATAAGTGAAGGCCCGCCAGTTTAATTAATTATTTCAATTTTCAGACAGAATCCTAAGTCCTAACCACCAACATTAATTAATTAGTAGACAGGTTCAAAACAAAATATATATTTCTGAGCGATAGATATCAGCCTTGCGAAATGCATGCCAGATTTTAAAGGCTCATTATTCTCAAAAACCATTTTTTCTTAAATTTTGACAACAACTTGTCGCAATATTCCGTTGCTTCATGCATGCCTTAATCGATATATACTCTAATATTTTTATATATATTCGATTTCAAAGTTCAAACAAAAGATCTAAACCGGTCAACGTCATATCCACGTTAAAAATTTTGTATTATTTTTTAAGATAGGTACAAAAAATGTGGTTATTTTGTATTATTTTGTATTTATATATATATATATATATATATATATATATATATATATATATATACAGGAGGATCCAATTACACCTTTTTTGGTGACCACATCATGACACCGTTTTTTTATAGGTCAATTTTGCGATTTTAAAATCCAAACAGTCGATCCGAACCGTTCAACATGATCACCATATTAAAATGTGCTTGGAGATCAAATTTTATATTTTTTTGAATTTTTTTACTATTTATTAAGATGGTTACAAAATCGCTGTTTTTCAATGGTCTGAAAATAACGATTTTGTAATCATCTTAATAAATAGTAAAAAAATTCAAAAAAATGTAAAATTTGATCTACAAGCACATTTTAATATATCCATCACGTTGAATGGTTTGGATCGACTATTTAGACTTTGAAAATGGTAGGTGTCAAAGTGTGTCACCAAAAAAGGTGTAATTTGATCCCTCCTCATACACACACACACACACACACGAGCAAAGCTAGGGTGTGATGTGCTCACCAAGAGAGTTTGGTGAGCACAACTCCAAAAGTATATCGGATCGGCTTCAAATGACGAATCCAAATTGTTGAAATCCATGTACTTCATGAATGAAGCATGTACATGCAAAATTTTGAAAGTTTCGAATTTATTTGCTATAAGGTCAAGCGGTCGATGAAAAATGAATATATAAAACAATTATAAAATAACTTATGAAATATTCATTTCTTTGAGCGCTTGACCTTGTAGCAAATAAATTCGAAACTTTCAAAATTTTGCATGTACATGCATCACTCATGAAATACATGAATTTTAACGGTTTGGATTCGTTATTTGAAGCTGATCGGATATACTTTTGGAGTTGTGCTCATCAATCTCTCTTGGTGAGCATATCACACCCTAGCTTTGCTCTACAAACACACAATTAAGTTTAGTTTATTTATTTTTCTTATTATTAAAAAAAATCTAAAATATTCGTCCATTTCCAACATCTTTCGTAATTCTAACAGATTTCTTGAGTCATCCATCAATTTTTACCATCAAATTCTTCCATAAAATCACCTTTAATTGAAGATCACCAACTCTATAACCTAACACTTCCATATAATTTTTTTTTCCACAAACTCCCAAAAAATTTACTATCAAATATCTCAAAATTCATCAAAAAAGACAGCTGTCTAAAAAAGGTAACTCTGAATCACAACATTATTAGCCACAAAAAACCCCAATACTCATGAACCAGTCAATTTCTCTCTCCATTTTCCCTCAGATCTCATGCAACAAGAAATCATCACTATTTATGTACTTAAACATTCTTCATTTCTATCACCAACTTTTTGAGTAAAAGTTGGAGGCAAAGCCACTCAACTATATAATATTTATAAAATGTTACTCTTTTCAGATTTCGAACATGCACTGTCACCAACTTTTTGAACTGTAATTTGATCAGAAGTTATAATTCAGTTCAATTAATAGCTAAGTTGAATATAATAAGTCATCATCATCCCCTCTGTCACAGTGCCGCCACATTGAGTATTTGCATTGGAACTTATTACAACGGTAGTATTTGCAACGGTAGCGCTTGTAAATGATTTTTTTCGGACTTGTTGCAAGAGTAAGCTCTTGTAAAAAGCCAATTTTTACCGTTGCCAATATTGAAAATTGTAGTAGTGAGTGTTGTGTTCGAATGACGCGTATCACAAGGAAAAACCGAATACGAGTCGACTGACAACACCGCAAGTACCTTTTTATGCGGAATATAATTTTATTACAAGGATGTGAACTCACACACACTCCATAAATATCTATCCACATTGCACGACGTCGCTGTTTGATGGCACCACTTTTTTTTTTTGTTTTGTTTTTGAATGATGATGGCACCACTTCTAATAATAGAATAGTAGCTCTTTCCCTTTGCATGGCCTCCAAATTTTACTTCTGAAATCCATCTTTTATTGCAAAGATACGCATGCAGCACTAAAGTTACATGCAGTACTAGATAAATTAGGATATAAACTTATAATATATATATGGAACAATATATATATATATATATATATATATCGTTCATGGGGTTTAATTTTAAAATCCTACTGTTTCAGGATTCTGAATTTATATTCATAGATATATATATACTGTCTTTAGTAATTTAGTTTAATTGTTGATGGTGCATATATATAACTTGTGAAATTGAGGGACTTTTTGACAAGGGCACACACTATAAATAAAATTAAAATTTCAGATCAAATAATTGTATGATACATGTGGCAAGTTGCTGTGGTTGCAAGTTGTAACTTGTGACAGTATCCATGCTAACGACAGGCACTTAATCAGGTATTCTCTTTTGCTTTGTTAATTAAGATAAATATCATTCTATTTAATTACGTAATGCAAGTAGCTAACTAGCTAGCTAGTGTGGTCCACCGAGGCTTCTGGACCTCTCTCGATTTGCCACATTTGTTATCCCTGGTTAAGAATAAGATAAGATTAGGGTTTATTTTTAGTGGATTACATTAGCGAGAGGATTGAACTAATCTCTGCTAGCTAGCTTTCGTAATCCGTCGCGTCGACCTTTTAAGTTTTAACTATATATATAATATATATATATACTTTTCTGAGAGACACTTGTTCTAAGTAGAGCTTAGCTACGTGGCCAAACTGTAAAAAAAGCAAGAGGAAAAGATATAATAGCACTGAAAAAGGAACAAAGGAGAATATCTGGTAGCATATATATATATATATATTATGCACAGTCATTATATTTATATGGCTCTGATCTTCTATTGGTAAATTTTTTTGTACTTTTGAATAAGTCTCCATTTGAATTTTGATGTTGGCCTATCGACTGGTACCAACCAGTCAATTAATAAAAGAGAGAGCAGTACCGTATCTTCTACGTTTTCTCTACCCCGGCCCTGTACTGCAATTGCTAATTTGCTGTGTATGAAACGGTACAATTAAATCTTATATATATGATCAAGTAATTATCAAAATTAAAGTGTGACGTGGACGGCCTTGATGATATCTGAGCCCAGCAGTTTGCTCCAAATCAGCAATCGTGCCGACGGTCGACAAGTGTCCGTCCCGCTGGATGCTGACATCAGCACGGTGACATGCCTAATTCTCCCTCTTTGCTCTTTCCTCTCTCTGTCTCTTATCTCTTCTTCTAAATTATATTGCCATAATATATACCCTGCCATGCGGACGTGAGAATAATCTCAAAAATCCAAGTGAATTTCCAAACTTGCCCATAGATTTTTACCCATGTGACAGGTGTCGCCTGTGCTTAGGTGGACTAAACGACAAGAAAACTTCAAGGATAAAAAGACCAGAGCACTCCTCCCCCCAAAATTTCAAATCCTTCCCAATTCTCTCTAGCCTCTAGCCATAGCAGATCATAGGCAATTAGGCATAGACCCACCCACTTAGCTCAAACTCTCTTGCAAGAGCAAACCCTAATAATCAAGAATAATTAAAAACAATCACTAGCTAGCTAGCTAGATTTAAACAGGAAGAAATCATGCCAATGCCAAACCCTGCACCACTGCCACCTGGATTTCGTTTCCACCCGACTGATGAAGAACTTATTCTTCATTACCTACGCAATCGCTCCGCCTCCATTCCATGCCCGGTGGATATCATAGCTGAGGTCGACATCTACAAATTCGATCCATGGGAACTTCCAGGTATATATATATATATGTATCTTTATTTTTATTTAGTCCCCTAATTCCTATGTTGATCTCTCAATCGCACCTATCATATATATATATATATATATATATATATGTTATTGATCTAGCTAATATATATGCATATCTTATTATTTTCTTTTTCATTTTTGTGTAGATAAAGCTGTGTACAGTGACAAAGAGTGGTACTTCTTCAGCCCGAGGGATCGCAAGTACCCGAATGGGATCCGGCCCAACAGGGCTGCCGGATCTGGGTACTGGAAGGCAACCGGCACTGATAAGCCGATACAGAACAGCAGCAGCAGCAGCAACGAGAATATCGGTGTGAAGAAGGCACTTGTTTTTTACAAGGGGAGGCCACCGAAAGGGATCAAGACTAATTGGATCATGCATGAGTACCGCCTCGCCGAGGCCCGCACCAACAACAACTATAGACCCTTGAAATTTCGCAACACTTCCATGAGGGTACGTATGAATTTCTCTTATAATTAATTAAATTAAGCCTGATTGTCAGTGATAAGAATAAAAGAGAAAGAAAACAACACATGGAGGATTCAAAGATCTAGCTAGTGATATATGTATATGATTTTGTCCATGTATATATTAAAGTATACTTTATTTGAAGAGTATAATTAATATCATGACGAATAATTAATATGTACGTGTATAAGTCTAACATCATTAATTAATTAATTGTGACGAAGCAAATTTATAAATCCAGTGTTGCAAGCTAGCCTTAATTAATTAATTAATTAGTTGCACAGCCCATACTTTTCCAATATGATATGGCAGTGGATGCCAACTTGAGATGCAAGACTTTATTCAATTTTGTGCACTTGAACAAATTAAAGAAACGGTCTCTAGGAATCTTTTTATCTCTTATCCTGATGTTAGCATGACAGTGATGCAAGAGGAAAATTTAATTGCACTCAAATCAATTCACTATTTGTTTTAGTGACGTTGCATTAATTATTAAGTTTTGTCAAATTTCTCAAAATTAATATATAATTGCAGCTTGACGATTGGGTCCTTTGTCGGATTTACAAAAAGAGCAACCATTTATCGACAGTGCCGCCACTTGTCGATCACGAACAAGACGACTCAATCAGCTTCGAAGAAACCCCTATGAACTACCAATCTATCGCAAAGATACCCAAAACTTGTTCAATTTCAGATTTTTTCGTGGATTCGACCATGTCGCAACTATTTGACATGCCTGACATGACCGGATCAGATCATAACTCCTTCTTGGCGAACCAAAACCTGAACCAAATGCTCATGAATAACAACAGTAACATGGGCGTGCCAAGCGGGTCGTCTTTTTTAATGGCGGAAAGCTCTCTGAAGAGGGAAACTAGATTTAGTGATGGTTACTTTGAGGAAGGAGATGAGGTTTCAAGATTAAACCCCATAAAGAAGCAAAATAGGACATATATTGACACAAATTTCCCAAATCAAGTTAATGCTCTTCAACAGTCGACCTTGATTGGGCAACCTGTGTATGGCCAACAGTTGCTGTTAAATTCTTCACTTCTTCACTAGGGATGCACTAATTAATTCAGAGAGAATTAAGTTTGTATTATTTTGGGGATTTAATTATTAGTTGGACTAGCATGAGCTAGGCTCTTTTGCATATGCAATTAATTAATTTGCCAGATATATGTAGGCGAAAATGGTAATTAAGAGAGGGAAAATTAATTAAGTTTTATTTTGCCACACGAACTATAATATTTTCTGATTGAGAAAAAAATGTATATATAGTTTGTTAGATAACTTAATTGGCTCATCCATGCATGCTTAATTTGTAATCTACCTGTTGTATTTTTTTCTTTTTTCAGAAAAATGATGACTGAGAGAGAAATCCTTAATTGTCAATATTCAAAGAGAAGAAGAAGTCGTGTTGAGCACTGAAATTTAAAAAAAAAAAAACATTTTTAGCAATAAAATATATATACTTTGAATGGAGATGTATATATGATGTATGGCTTGAATTGAAATTGGTTGCATGACTGATCTCTCCCCTCCCTCTCTTTTCTTTATTAAAGTAATGATGCCATATTGCCATGCACAACTTCCAGCCGCCAGCGAGTGCATGGAGTTGGTTTTTTTTTTTTTTTTTTCTTGTTGAGTGATTCCCTTGGCACTAAGGAAAATGTATAAATTAAATTATATGCACCATGTTTGGTTGTGGCTTAAAGGGTGGAATAAGGGGTTTAGGTCTCTTTATTCCACCAAACGTGTCTTAATTGAGCCGGACTAACATGGCATAAGCCGATATTTAGGACCAGTCTAAATTAAACCACCTCACATGGTGGTTTAATTTTATTCCATATCATGACCTAACTCGAATGATTATAATAATATCTTATTAGTATATAATTAGTATATTATTATTAATAATTATTATTAGTATATAATTATATAATTAATATCTTATATTGTTAATATATTAAATAATTATTATAATAATATGATAATACATTATAGTTATTGTTAATATATTAATATTATATAATTAGTGTCTTATTATTAATAATTAACTAACTTAGGCTTCCAAAACTTTAGTCCTCCACCAACTCTAACCAAACAAGGAATACCTTAAACCATGATTTAACTTTAGACCTCAATCAAACACGAATAATTTAAGCCGACCTAAGTTGGAATAACAACTTAGGCCACCTTAACTTTAGTCCACAACCAAACACCACCTACTAGAGATAGAGATTAATTAATATTAATATTAATATTGACGTCAATCAAAATCTCCTAAAGCGCTCATTAACTGATCTCTCCCTCTCTTATTCTCTATCTCCTAAAGCGCTATATATATACTTGGAAACAAGTTACATGTATTATTTATGTTTTTATTGGCACATCAAAACCACACAAAGCAAGTGGGGCCATAGGAATCATTCCTTGGAGTTGCATGGATTAGACATTTGTATGGTTTCAAAAAATCTAGCAAGAATATCCATGCAGCAATCATGTCAGATTCACTATCATGCAATAAATTATTTTGCTGCAATGCTCATGCAAATGCAAGTAAGAAAGGAAGCAATTATTTTGGGGCTTAAAACATTCATCTATATATTTTTCATCAAGCCCAATAATCAATACAGTAATTAAACAAAGCTTTTCAAGATTGCTGCTTCTCAAGGGCCTTATTTATTCCTTTCAAACCGCAAACTATTTAGCAAGCTCCACCAGTCACAGTAACAGAGATGAATCATGCATGATTCATGAATGAATGTATTGGTACGTTGCTTCTTTATTCTTATTAACTCTTTGAGCTCTTTCAGTTTGGAAAAGAACATTTTTTTTAGTTTCCTCTCAACTCTCTATAGCAAATTAATTGTGCATCAAACCGAAAAGAATTAATGTTCATACATACGAGCCTAAATGACCTACTACACAATCACATATCTTCACAATTCAAGATGAAATTAATACACATAAACATAATCTTTCAAGTATAACATTGCTTTTTGAAGATGTATGTTATTGGCCGGAATAATCCATCAATTCTTACTTGAGATGATTTTATTTTCGTTAATTTAATTGTAAGACTAATTTGGATCACATAAACTGAAACAATTATGTCCAAGTTCGGATATTGACATTTTTTATGATTTTGAAAATATTCCTAAAGAATATATATTTTTTTTTCGTCCCTTTTTTCTGTAAATAAATCACTTAAATGCATAGTGCATTTTTGGGTGCAGCCTCAAGTACTTGTAGCGAAGATAATATATAAACAAGATTACAAATGTAAAACTCGTCAGTCTAGTTAAAATGTTGTGCTAATGATCAAGGGCAGAGCCAGACTTTCAAGCTACAAGGGTCAATCGTAAAAAAATTCATGCTGTAAATGGGGGTCAATATTACAATATCCATAGCATTTACTCTAAATTATATAGAAAATTATATATAAACAATAAAATTTGAAAATAAATGGGGTCAATTGACCCCCATTCAATCATACTAAATCCGCCCATGCTAATGACCTCCCTGTATCCGAGCTCTTTCATGCAAATTTTGTGTACCCAAGGAGCAGAAGAAAAGGGAACCAATTTGGGTCCGATGGGTATCGGACTCAAATTTGAGTCCAATAGATTCCAGGTCCGTCTGATCTGCTTTAAGATTTGTGTGCATAAATATTAAAGCTGACGCACATACTTATTGAAGTAGTATAGACAAATCTTAAAGCGAATCGGACGGACGTAGTAGCTGGTTATTCATTTAAAAAGTAAAGAGAGAATTTATTACCAGTGAATTAATTTACACTATATCCTTAGCCTCATGTTGTGTAGCTTAGTTATTGCTACTTTAGTTTACTTTTGGAGTTTAGATTCATTACAAGCTTGATATATAGCTTGGTTGGATGTTGTTATGTTTCCCTCTGGTGTTTGTATGTTTTGGTTGCAGGTCAAAGTATTATACTTTGGCATAAAACTTAACCTGCAATTATGGTTTCATGTTAATCAAACCCGCCTTGGCTTTTTTAGAAAAAAATAAAAAAATAAAAAATGAATGAATTAATTTAAGACTTTAGAATTCAGCTCTTTCTACTTGTACCTGAGTTGGGAGTTGGGAGCCTGTACCAAGTTTTTGGGGATAAAAGTGTAATTAAACACTACGTCTAGCATCTAGCTGCAGAAATTGCTGAAGAAAAAGATAGATCCCCATTTGAAAGCCCAGTATAAAAATGAAGAGCATAAATTGCAGTATATATATAAATGAAGGGCATAAATTGCTCAAGAAAAAGATTGATCCCCATTTGAAAAGCCCAATATATAAAAGAAGGGCATGAATTGCTCAACAAAAAGATAGATCCCACTAAAAATAAATCACTGGGCCTGTAACCTGGCTGTATAGAAGCTTCTATTTATGTGATTTCTCTGTTTCAGCATTAATAAGTATTTTGGTAGGCTATTTGAGGGAAGCTTAAAATTATATACTTTTTTTCTTTGAGGTTAAAATATCAAGTGAGGCTGAGCTAATACTATATATTATATTCTGACTTGATGGATGATAGGATTAGGACCAGCACCAGCCTGAGCCTGACGATTGACGAACAAAGGCTGGGACCCACCGCACATTAAAAAACGGCGGCAACAACTCTATCTCTAATCTCTAATCTCTATCGTTTCGCTTCGTGCTTATCCATCCATCATTGTCGAGAAAGAGAAAGAGAAAGAGAAAGAGAGAGAGAAGCCATGGATCCCTACACGGTACGCTCTTCTAATTTTCTACCTTTGGTTTAATCTTCTAATCTAGGGTTAGCTCCGCAATCAGGGTGGTTTGATCGCTTTAATTTAATTGCATTTAATCTTCTAATTTTTTTTTTTTGGATTTAGTGATTAAATTTGTGCTTTATTCGTTTGTTTGTTGTTTGATGGGGTCAGCATCGACCATCGAGTGCCCACAGCTCCGCTTTTTGGACCACTAATTCCGGTGCTCCCGTTTCGAATAACAATTCATCCTTGACCGTTGGATCTCGAGGTAAATTAAACAAAATATTTCTTTCCTGTTAAATATTTCCTTATCAGTAGTACGCTTGCTATTGGGACCCAATTTTGATTTTTTTTTTCAAAATAGTGTTTTTCCTAATTTTTTTTATTTAATTTCTTTCTTAAAAGTTCAATCAACAAAGACTCAAAGAGTAATGTTTGCTACAGGAAAACTAGGATAAAATTAGATAAAATATGAAAATGAGCTCAGTTAATTAGCAAAATTAATTTCCAATCACTATCTGATCTTTAGGCTGTTGCCCTTTGTCCTTTTTATTATGAAGCAGTAATTAAAAGCCATAATCAACAAGTTAAAAAATTCAAGGTCATATTATATTACCCTATGGAATTGTATCATATAGTGATGTGAATAATGAATGAGACATTTTTGCCAATTCAGGGCCAATACTACTAGAAGACTACCACTTGTTGGAGAAGTTGGCGCAGTTTGACAGGGAGCGGATACCAGAGAGAGTGGTACACGCAAGGGGAGCAAGCGCAAAGGGATTCTTTGAAGTCACTCATGACATCTCCCACCTCACCTGTGCAGATTTCCTGCGGGCCCCAGGCGTCCAAACCCCACTCATCGTGCGCTTCTCTACTGTCATCCATGAGAGGGGCAGCCCTGAGACTCTACGTGACCCCCGTGGCTTCGCTGTCAAGTTTTATACCAGAGAGGTATCATGGTTGTGTGCTTCTTTGTTTTTAGGTATCATGACAAAATATATCAGATTGACTTCTAATGACAAATCGAAACCGTTTAAACCGATCTACTTCACGGGTTATGCTTTTACATGTCAAATTTATAAATTTTCGAGTTAATTTAGTATAAAGTCAAGCGGTGAAAAAAAGAAGGTTAATAAGTTAATTTTAATGCGTTCATTTGTCATCTTTTTTTGACCGCTTGACTTTATACTAAATTAATTCGAATTTTTTTAATTTGACATGTAAATTCATTACTCGTATAGTAGTTCATGGTTTGGATTTGTCATTTGAAGTCAATTCTATAGATTTTTAAGTTGAGCTCACCAAACTCTTGGTGAGCTTAAGAACAACCTAGTTCTACTCGTGGTAAAATATCTCTGGTTATGACCATGCTTAGGTAGTGGTTGTCTTTTATTGGTTGAGTCATCAGTTTGATTGAGTCTTATGTGGGTCAATTTTTACTTCATTTTTTTGTCAGAATTAGTTATATTAATAATCCATATTTATTAGCTTTCCCAAACAACTAATAGAATTGCGGGGATTCTCCTAAATGATGAGCCAAATACCCTTATCCCAGATGGCATTTCTTCTGACATTATTTCCACCTTCTTTTTATACTGCTAAGGATGCAATTCTTCAGTTTGTTTCATCCATTTTCTTTGTCAGGGAAACTTTGATATGGTTGGAAATAACTTCCCAGTATTCTTTGTGCGTGATGGGATGAAGTTCCCTGACATGGTTCATGCACTCAAACCAAACCCGAAGACCCACATCCAGGAAAACTGGCGCATTGTCGACTTCTTCTCTCATCACCCTGAAAGCCTCCACATGTTCACCTTCCTCTTTGATGATGTTGGCATCCCATTAAACTACAGGTATTTTAAACACTAGTCTTTTTTAAGGTCAATTTGTTGAGTCAGATGGGTCAGGTCTGGATTCCCTTGGTTTGGTCAGAATTGGTATTTTATTTGTGTTTGAGAAAGAAAATGTTGATGTAAACATATCATGCGTTTCATAATTTTTTCCATGGTGGTTAAGTGTAATAGTTTTTCGATGATGTAGTCTTGTGGTGTATCTTAGTTCCAAAAAGGACGAGAGGATAATATAATCCAAACTTGGAAGGATAATTTTCATTCGAGTTTTGTGCGTCTTCGAAAATCCTTCCTGTTATTATATATATATATATATATTTTTTTTTTTTTTGTGAGGAACAAGTAGGAGGAAGGGAATGACTTATCTTCACTTGATCAGTGGGGCAAAAATGACCATATTGAAATCTTGGCTAAACTATATATTACATTACTGATACATGACAGGCACATGGATGGATTTGGTGTCAACACATACAGCCTGATAAACAAAGAAGGTAAAACCCACTACGTGAAGTTCCACTGGAGACCTACTTGTGGTGTAAAATCCTTGCTGGAAGATGAGGCAATCCAAGTCGGGGGTTCTAACCATAGCCACGCCACAAAGGATCTCACCGACTCTATAGCTTCCGGAAACTTCCCTGAATGGAAGCTTTACATCCAGACCATAGACCCGGAGCATGAAGATAAGTTTGACTTTGACCCGCTCGATGTAACTAAGATCTGGCCTGAGGATCTGATTCCGCTCCAGCCAGTAGGCCGCATGGTCTTGAATAAAAATATTGATAATTTCTTTGCGGAGAATGAGATGCTTGCATTCTGTCCTGCTATTGTCGTGCCTGGAATTTATTACTCTGATGATAAGCTGCTCCAAACTAGGGTTTTTTCATATTCTGACACCCAGAGGCACCGGCTGGGGCCAAACTATTTGATGCTACCTGTGAATGCTCCCAAATGTGCACACCATAACAACCATCATGAGGGTTCCATGAACTTCATGCACCGGGATGAGGAGGTACTCATGTTATGTTCTTCACAGCAACCTAGACTATGCACTTACAAAATTATAAAATATGATGCCCTAAAGAGAGAAATTTCTCCTTTAAAATATAGGATCAGAAGTATCATTGTATGCTAAAAGAAAGGTATTGTGAGTGCTCCTCACCATCCATTTTCTTAAAAAGATAAACAAACTACCCTTCCTCTCCTATTCCCAAAAATACACACACGAGGGAGAAGGAATGAGTTGTTTGCTTATTTTTCAAGAGACTAGAAGATATTTCGAGGATATCTCATGTTGTGTGTTGTATGAGACAATTTTCTGTTTAAAAGGGTGATGGATGATAACTCATTGGGGGCCATAATGAATTTAGACATGATTGTTTGAAGTTTCGGAGGGGCAATGCGTAAATTTCTCCATTATGTTTAGTTTTCATTCTGACACCACAAGGAAACATTTATGATTTAACGCTTGATGTTGATTTATTGTTAGGTTAACTATTTCCCGTCAAGATTTGATCCTGCTCGCCATTCTGAACCAGTTCCAATCCCTCCCCGTGTTTTCACCGCAAAACGTGAAAAAGTAAGTTTATACTTTTCGCCTGCTTTGTCTGTAAATATTATGTATTAAAACTAATATCCGTAATTGAAACATCTTTTTGCAGTGTATGATAGAGAAGGAGAACAACTTTAAGCAACCAGGTGAGAGGTACAGGTCCTTCGATCCAGCCAGGTTTGTGATGTTTTCTTTACTGTAATTTATCTTTCAATTAAAGAGGAACTACATAACCAGATGCAAGCACAATTTTAACTTTGTATTTTGTACAAAAAAAAAAAGGCAAGAGCGATTTGTTCAGAGGTGGGTTGAAGCATTGTCAGAGCCACGTGTCACGCATGAACTTCGAAGTATCTGGGTGTCATACTGGAACCAGGTAATATTCCCTTTTAGCCTTGATAACACCCTTTGATGAACAGATCATTTTATAACTCAAAATTTAGATTTTAATGCAATATATAATTGTGTTTATTGTTGCAGTGTGATGAATCGTTGGGGCAGAAATTGGGGACTCGACTCTCAGTTAAACCAAGCATGTAGAGAGTTGCACTGCGGAACAAAATAAACATGAAAGATACGTGTGAATCTAGGGTCCAGTACCCTTGAATAAATATAAATAAAAATAAAAATAAATGAAATATCAAAATCATGTGATAGTTCCGTTTATGTGGACATGTGATGTCAGTGTGAGTCCGTGTGAAATGCTGTTGTCTGTTATGTTTTAATTATGTGTGAAGTTCAGAAGTTATGTTTTTGGTGAAGCTACAACATCTGTCCGTGCTGTATATATTTTTTTGGTTTATATTTCCTCAATTTCTAGCTTTGTTCATGTGTGTGCGTGCCTCCATGTTAGTGGAGGATAATTTTTTTGGAACTAACACTTCCAAGTCTTCGACATTAAGTAACTTTTTTTTTTAAAGTATAGAAATCAGGGAACTATGAGTAGATACCCAAAACAGGTACCTAAACACAGCTTTTAGTTACAAACTACCTCAACATGAAGTAACTAACATCTCTCTGATTGAAATTAAGTAATCAAAACAATTTTCGTTGTTTACAGCATCAGCTGCAAATTGTTCTGCATGCTTTGTTCATGCTATTTGATATTTAGGCTTTCAATCTTTTTGCCCAATACAATCAACATATCTTTTTGCTCCTTTTTCTCTATAGACAATAAAAAAGAAAAAGAAATAGCAAATGCATGTACAACATAGTCTAGTCTATCTCAATTGCGAATTCATCTTTGCAAATCCACTTCATACACCAATGAATAAATTGTACCATGGAGTATATCTCTGTACTCTCGGGATGTGACCCGTCCCGGGAAACAAAATTATGAGCTTCTCGACCGATATGCACCGAGCTATAGCCGCTCATGACCTTCATCCCCTCTTGTCTTATCAGCAACCTCAATTTAGCCGTTTCATCAACTAATCCATGCTTTGCATACATGCTCAAGGCCATTAAATACCCGGCTGAGTTCGAAGGCTCTAGTTGAATAACCCGTGTTGCAGGCCTCAGGGCCAACTTCACAATCCTCATAATTCCTACATGCACTCAGTAATGCACCCCATGCCGGTGCATTGGCTTGCACTGTTTCGGGCATTTTCTCTATGAATCTTATTGCGCCTTTGAGGTCTCCTGCTCTTCCTAACATATCGACTACACAAGAGTAATGCTCCATTTGAGGTTGAAATGAAATTTCGTTTACCATTTTATCAAAAAATGCCAGACCTTCCTTCACTAGACCCGCATGGCTGCATGCTGACAGAACCGTCAGCACAGTAACTCCATTAGGTTCTAATCCATTTGATTGCATCTCCTCGAAGAGAGCAAGGGACTCCATTCCACGTCCATTCATTCCTAGTGCACCTATCATTGTATTATATGTTAAAATATTTCTCTCGGGCATTTCACCGAACACCTCCCTAGCAGAAACTAAATCTCCACATTTGCCATATGCATCTACAAGCCCTGTGCCAACAGCCAAGTCATTAATAATACCATTCTTGACTGCCATTCCATGAGCACATTTGGAGAAAATCACCTCAGCCAAGCAAGAACAAGCTTCTAGAAGGCCGAGCATGGTCACTGAATTAAGGCTACCAAGCTCTCTTTGCGCCTCCACAAAGAAGGCTATTGCTTCATTAGGTTTACCACAACTTGCGAAGCCTGAAACCATAGTGCTCCAAGTGAAGAGGTTTCTCTCTTCCATGGTCTCAAAAAGCTGCAAGGCCAACTCCACGAGGTCGCACTTTGCATATGCATCCAATAGAGAATTCATCAAAGTTATATTAGAGAACCGTACTCTTCGAATGATCACTGCATGAATACACTTGCACCACATTGGTTGCTCTTGTTTTTTGCAAAGTTGCAACAAGGAGACTAATGTGAAATCATCTCCTCCAATTCTACAGTTAATCATAGAATTGAAGACTGTGAGTGCTTCTGCGCACCTCTCAGCATGGACCAGACCTGAAAAGATACTATTCCATGAAACCAAGTTCCTTTCGGGCATATGAACAAACACCTTGTAGGCAGATTCCATGTCAAGGGACTTGGAATACATATCAATTAGTGAATTTGCCACAAAAATATCATTCTCAAAGCCCCAAGAAACCACAAGCCCATGTAACACTGTTCCATTACACATGTTCCCAATATTGCAACAAGCTTGTATAACACTGACAACAGAAAGCCCATCTAAATCAACAAAAGCACCATTAAACATGTTTCTAAACAACAAAATCGAATTCATAGCCTGGTCAGTTTGTGCATAGGCACTAATTAGTACACTCCATGAGATGACATCTCTCTCAAGCATTTCATCAAACAACTTTTGTGCACAAATCAATTCCTGGATTTTTGCGTACATTGTTAATAAAGAGTTTGCAACTGACAAGTCCCTAATAAACCCAGTCTTTAAAACATACCCATGTAGGTTCAATCCTTGTTGATACTCTTGAAGCTTCCAGCAAGCCTGTATCGAGACAACCAATGTGGAAATATTTGGCTTGAAGAAATCACAAACCCTAGCCTCTTTCCAAAGGCTCAACCCATCCATGTAGTGACCATTGCTCATGAAACCATGTATTAAAGCATTCCAAGACACCGAGTCTTTATGCACTGAACTGTTAAACTGTGTAAGGGCTGAAGCGAACATGTTGCTTTTGATGTAGAAGCTGGTGATGGAATTGGAGGTGGAAGGGAAGAGTTGGAAGACCAGTTTTGATTGCATCTGCATGGAGACACATGCCGGGATAGAGCGACAGCCACTGAACGGCCGCGAGAGACTTAAAGATGGAAGGGAGGAGCTCAGGCGGGATGGTGAAACTAAGACCTGTGGTTCTAGCATGGCGATAATGGTGCAAGAGAGATTGATGACAAGTGCTGAGAATTTTTGCAAATTGATTTCGCATTTAATTAAGGTTCTTTTTCTTTTCAGGTTGCACGGAGACGGAGGCCGGAGCGGAATCGGATGGCTGAATTAATTCGAATTCTGTTTTGTTTGCACTTTCACTTTCACTTTGCAAATTGCAATGACGGGGACGTTCTATTTAATGGGGTCCAAATGAAGACAAGTTTTTAATAAATAAATGCAACGATCAATTATGATAAATTTAAACATTGTCTGTCATTCTGGGCAAATATTTTCATTTCTTTTTGTAGGAAGCATGTAAGTAAACCTGGGCAAAAACCTCCCTCGCTTTTAACTTTTAAGTCAAAAAAAGTCTCTCTCTCTCTCTCTCTCTCTCTCTCTCTCTCTCACTCTAGATTAACATTCAAACAAAGCACGAGTATTGTCACTCCAACTGATACAGGCTAACAGGGGCCCTAACAAACAAATAAAAAACGCACAAAACACTCAAATAAGTACTAGTGTAATGGCATTGGCATTCTTTTCTTTTTATTTGGCATTCCCTTTATTGCCAGAGATATACCATTTACATGTCGTATAATACCACCAACTCATGCCCCTATCCTATCTTGCTTTTCTGACAATTCTAGAATTAACATTCTAACAATTCTATCCTATTGTCTCAATGTCATGACTTACATGCTAACAAATGTTGCAAGATTATAGCATTAATTAAGAACTATATCATAAGCCGGTATTCATGCTATACAAAAGAATGATTCAAAGAAAATAAAAAAAAAAAAAAAGTATGAAAAGGGAGCAAGTCAGAAGCGAAAATTGGTGATGCCATCAATCGTTCATGAAACAGCGTTGGATGTAGGGGTTATCAAATTTAACATAATTGGACCAGTACTGCTTGTACTTGGCAATGGCAAGATCAAGCCATGGCTTGTAGTTTCCATTGTAGTGCACCACAGCTGCACTCTCTATCTCTTTTGGGTCCACTGCTGGGTCATACCCAAGACCAAGCACGTGCCAGGTGCGATTGAGTGGGTATGTTAGGTTGTAAAAGGTGATCAGGCCAGGTGGAAGTGATCCCAGCTTCCATAGCTTTCTGTCCTCATTCTGAAAAAAAAAAAAGTGAAGTACTTGTATTTTAGTATTTAGAAAATGAGCAATATTCATGATATAACATTAAAACAGCTAAATGAGCAATATTCTGGAAATGCAGATTAACAAAAATTTTAAGGAAAAAGAAGACAGCTTAATTACACTAAGTTTATATAGTGATATTATTTAGATTAGATACACTAAGTTTATAAATCAAAATATAATATTAATGACAATGTGAATTAGTTATTATATTATTAATAATAAGTGCATCAGTTAGATTGACATAATTATATTAATTAGAAATGCAGACATTGCTGAGGGCTAAGGAGGCAGGGTATTTTGGTCACAGAAATTCAACAAAGAAGACAGCTTAGCTTAATCCTCGTTGCCAAACACCTACATAATAACAGCTTAAGGATTGCACTACTGTCTAGAACAGGCCAGTAGGTACTGGGAATACCATATTACCTCAACAATTACTAACATGAACTATGCTATAGAATCCAGTACCATGCACCAACCTTTGCCCCAAAAATAATTAAAAAAACAAAAGAATATAAATTTGTATTTCGTACCAAATCTTGCCAATAGTGATAAATCCCAGTAATGTTCCTTTTCTTCCACTCCTTCAGATCAAACATATTCATCCCAAAGGCCCATCCACAGGCCCGTGGATCAAAATTCTCAGAAATTTTTGGGTTTGAAAAATTCAAATACGTGTCAAACCGGTGAAAGCTCTCCTTGCATGTTTCAACCGCCCCATTCACCATTCCTTTCAAATTTACTGACCAGAGAGGTGTCAGGTCCCGTTGCACCACCACATCATCATCCAAAAATAATATTTTATTTAATTTTGGGTACACCTCTGGCATGTAAAACCTCAAGTGGTTCAGCATAGAGAGGTACTTGGGGTTCCGGTACTTCAAATTCTCATGCCCAGCCGAAAGGGAAGAGGGATGGTTAAATTTGAAATAATATTCTTTAATCCTCGCCGATTCAAGTTGGCGAAGAACTGAACAGTATGAAGAATTTAGCCATTTGAACTTGTCTATGTTTTGCACCTCGATTGTTGCATGGTTAGGCGGGTGCATCATGAACCACATTTTCATGGCTGGGAAATTTAATCTATCAGTTACTATATGAAACACGTGTTTATGCGGCTCGTTGGCATGCTTAACAGTTGAATTGATAACAACTGATGTTGCAATTACATTGTCAGAGAAGACGGCATAATGGTAGAGAGAGGAATCTTCAAGTTTGGATTTCTCTTCTATGAATTTTTCTTCCTTGTAGTAATTATAGTAATCATTGGTTAGTTGTAAATGAAGACAGTGTAAGGGTTTTGGCACAGTTTTGGCTGCATGTTGAACTAGGAAGGTGTTTTGTTTTTTGGCTGAGTTGATTTTTTCTTCTGACAATTGAAGAATGGCCCGTATCTTTTTCTCAATCTCTTCTGATTTATGAAGTTTGTCTTTTGCTGAGGTTAAGGCGTGGCCCATTGCTTTAGCCTGCTCAAGGGCACTGGAATAAAGAAAAAGAACAAAAAGATGTAATAACAGAGGAAGATGATTAGAAACAGAAAGCAACACATGCCACCATTATAATAGCAGGCACATAATTTGCATTATCCCTCCCTTCTTTTCCAGTATTACAAGAGTCTTGGAACTTCAAATAGTTTGATCCTGTAAAACCTCAAAGCATATTGGATAACCTCAAAGCATAATGAATTAGATATTTCTTACTTTGAAGGGGGTAAACATAAAATCTTGAGGTTCTGTAGAAGCAGACATGAACTCCAATTGAAGTATCATGAATTCTATTTAACATTATGCTGACATAAGGGAATGATGAGATCGCAAAAGAATTTCTAAAATCAAAACCATTAGCAAAGACATCAACAGGTAGCAGTCAAAATCTAAGGTTTCATCCAGAAAACCTTAAATTGTAATGTTGACAAGAGAGGAGGTTTAAGATAAAATCTTCACAATCATCACTAACATACCTCTCATGTAGTTCATTGTCTGAGCTGGCATCTCCAATGGCATCTTGGTTCTCTTTGATTCGTATGATAAGCAATTGGTAAAGATCAAGCTCTTTCTTGGAATAAAATATGCTAGCATAAACCTTGGCCATTATTATCTGATCTTTCATGAGCATCAGTACGGAGTCTGACATGGGATTCTGGTATAGTACTCTCCATATACTGTACCTATCTTGTACCTTGTTCACAAAATATTTGGTACGGTTTATCGCTGCATTTTGTATATCGGTTTCATTTTCTTGGCTCATATGGATAAGATCCAATGTTCGTTTTTCCCTTCTCTTCTGCCTCAGCAGCTGAAGTTAAATTTTACAATCTCATTACATACAAATCAGAATAGAAAATTCATGTGCAAATCCAGTTTTTTTGTCTAAAATTTGATCAGCTTACATAGGGCTGTATCGGCAAGTTCAATGTCAGTTCATTCTGATGCTTTTCTACAGATTTATTAATAATTAAGACAATATAGACCTAATCAAGCAAGCCGTCAGCTTGGTCAAGTACCAGTCCGGTTCACAATGAGTATGTTGGTGTCAAGGGCATTGATCTGAGAAGCTAGTTCATCCATTTTAATTGCTGCCTAGAAACAAATAATAAGGAAACAAAAAAGGTAAGACACTGACCTCACGCTTACGTTTGATTGGGTCAATTGGTTCATCATTTTGAATTTGTGATCTAGTTTGATCATTTGCTTCCAATCTACTTGTCAAACTCAGCTCTGATCTGTTCACAAGCAGTTCGTTTGAAATGTCTCCCTGTTCAAAATTTACAGCTTTAAAAGTGCAGGCTAACTAGGCTGAAAAATTTGTATTGTAAAAACACTGCCAAACATATCTGTGCATCCTTTTCTTTTGAGAACAACAATAATGTACCACATCTTCCAACTAAACCAAACAATTACTCATTCTGTAATTGAAACGCAACATATTAGGAGCTGTTTGCAAATGATATCCAATTATTGAAACCAAGAAGATAAACAAAGTTTTATAAATTGCCTCTTAACGTTCTTGTATTATTCAAATCATATCATCACTAATTTCCATACACTTGGCATGGAATAATCAGGTACTAGTGACCAGATTTTAGCTCAAACATGTTCTTCAAAAGGGAGGCCTCTTAGAGTTAGGAGCGGAATTATCAAATTCATTAGTGTACACCTCTTCCATCACATAACTTAACATGATGGCATCAGTTGCAAGTATCTTAGAAAATGTAAGGTTTTAGTTGCGACATCAAATATTTTAGGTGTCATCACACGAATGCTAATGTTATTAGTATCATTTGAAAAAAAAACCCAGTAATTATCAGAATAAATAGAAGAGACAATTAGTACCAATCCAGCTGTTTCTTTAGTCTGATTCAGAGAAGATAGCTCCTTGAAGTTTATTTTAAATGTTCTAATAGCACCCTGATGGATTGGTGTAGGCAACTGTTATTGATTCCTGACATGTACTTCAAAAAATGTAATCAGAATAAAAATATTCTAATAATACGAGGGACAACAGTAATAATTTAAAAAATGTAAAATCGTATCATCACTTTTGATAGGTTTATAATGAAGATGAAAAGGAATTATAGTAATTAACGTGTAATAACTTGTGTAGAAAACATAATGATAAATTTAGGACTCTACAAAGTTTAATGATTTTTTAGCATCAAATGCAGCTGCTAATTAACTTTTCAACATCAAATACAGTGCATCCACATGCTTGTCCCACTCTTAATCCTAACTGTGGTTCTTAATACAATCCTACACAGCTTCATGACTCTCGACATTAGTTTGATCTAATTTGCAACAGCTAAAGCTTAATAAATTTCTGCCTACAGCTTTACCGCTAATGAAAGGTGAATTGAGAAAAAGATTTGGATCATTAATAGTTGGTACCAATCATAACAGGTACTGCATGATCCCAATTGGTACCGTATTCATTCGCACCTGCTCATCATGGCAGTTTGTACAAGGTTGTTTACGGCCATCTCCACCATTTTCTTCATGTCTAAGAACTCGTAAGTTAAAAAAAAAAAAAAAAGGACAAAGGAAAATTGATTTACTCATGTAATATCATATATAATTAAAGTGAAGTCACGACTTGTAACTATGCAGGAAAAAGAAAACAGACAATTGAGCCCACTAACCGGTTGGAAAAGGAGAACTTCCTCAAAAAAGAAAACTCTGATTGGGCAGAGGAAACAATAATCGTCCCCTAAATAAAAAAGTTTAATTAAACAACTAAAAAACGATATTTTGTAAAGTGAAAATTTTGCGCATTATTGTACACTACTAATCCTCCCCTATCAGTATAAGAGAAGAAAATAAATAAAAACTTTCACTTTGTATGAGGCTAGGAGTAATACAGACACAATTCCAAGCATTGTTGTACTGGCCGATACATATAATGGTTAACAATACCAACCTAATGTCTAATTACCAATGCTTAACTAGGGTTGTAGTAGCATCAATCATTCAAATGCTATGAAAATTTGAAGGAAACTTAGAATTAAGCTCACTAGATTGTAAATGTGATCACTACTCCTAATCAAATTAAGAGAAATGTCCAAAATTTAAGGAAAGTAAGTACCACACCGATTAGAAAATTAGAAATTGAAAGAAAGAGATATTACCTGAAATAAGAAGAAGAGAAGTAAAATTGAACGTCTAATTTCCATCTTGCATGGAGCAAGAGCAAGGGAGGGAGAAAGTACTGGGATGTGTACTGTGTACACTACAAAATAATTGAAAAATTAGATAGAGAGCATCACCGTGTATCTGTGTTTAGCTCACCCAACCCAATCCTTGAAAAATTAGCAATCTATAAAGAAAACCTTGCCTCGCTCTCGCGCCGCCTAACAGGAGCCTACCGATCGGTCGGGTTTAGGGTTTAGAATTGAGACAAACGAAGGGAAGGGAAGGGAAGCAGTTGAGGTCCGATGCCGGACTTAGTTTGGGTTCGATGAGAAAGAGGGAGAGAATGAGAGATGTGTCGCCTGTGTGGGAATTGGGACTGAATCCGCGAGAGAGAAGAAGCGAAACGGAGTTTTCATGATTAACGGGTTAAGAGTCCGAAAATTTAAAAATCCGTTTTAAATTTATTTACTTCAAACGCCAAACCGTTAGATCATTTTTTATTAAATCTACGGTGGATACTGCGGCCCATCGGAACCAAACTATACACCGATTCCCTGCTTCATAAGCTGAGTGGTCGTTTATGCTTCGGCCTCATTTTTAAGATTTTAAATTACTTTTACTCGATAGAATACAAAAACCTGCAATTATATACTGCCATTATTATTTTTATTTAAGCCGTTCAGTAATTTTAAGTAATTATATATTTTTATCCTTTAGAAAATTTTAATTTTCAGCTTGTTCCAAGCTAGAAAAAAGAGAAGGGTGTGATAGACATGTCAAGCTAATGTCAGTCTTTTTATGAAAATGAAACCCTCTGCAATTGTAACTCTGGTTGGTTTCATTTTTAGTCTACTTTAAAACTCTGCTTCAATTGGGATACGCAGAGGGAGAAAAAGTGAGATTCATTGTGCAGAGGAAAACTTCACCTCAGACCGCCTGGTTAGGGCAACTTCACCTGCTCCAGAAGGGGAAAACAGAGAGGGAGCGGAGAGGAACGATTACTATTTAGAGGGGAGACAAGGTGAGCACCGTGTACATTTTTGGCAAAATCTTTCACCCCAAATCGGGGTGTAGGTTCACTGTTCGGAGGGAACTCTCACTCACGGAAACCTCCCTTCTCTTTCCATAAATGAGCTTTCACCCTCCGTTTTGTGGAGCACAGTCTTATTTGAAATTAAAGACTTGGTTGTTATTATGGTTGTATATTTATCATCTTTACCTTGTTTCTCTATATCAATGATGTCATCAAATAATAGAGATGTTTAAAATTTGACAAGTTTAACAATAAACTCAAATTAATAAAATACAAAGAGAAAATAAACTCACTCCAAAAACATCTTTTGTAATGATTGACCATTCCAAACCTGAGATCAATAAATATAATATCACAAAGGAATTAAGATGGTACTTTATATGATTTCTATATGTTGTTTTGAAACTTGTCCGGTGTGCAATATTTTTTGCATCAAGAATGTCTTTAATATTTCTTAGAGATGTGGGACTAAAGAAAACAAATTCATGAAACAAATCTCAGTATCCTGATATCCTCTATATCTAAATAGAAGAAGAAAAAAAAAAAATCATACACACTACCTCTTGTTAAAGAGTTCACTTATTAATTAATTATCAATTATCAGTAGAAAGCACCTGACACACCAAAAAATTGACCATCCAGAGAACCACAAAATTAGGCAAAATGTACAAATCTGAGCAACAGAATTAATGAAAGTCATGATTGAGCCATGACACAATTCCATCATCTTCCTCGTTGAGATCTATTGCTGGTACCAGCACCGGTACGACCCAGTGAGTTTGAACTGAGTCGCATATCTTTCGACCTTCTCTTAATAGCCTCAACCTGCTCTAAAGTCTCCAAAACTTCTTTCATCGACGGTCTTTTTTTAGGGTCCTCATTGAGGCATTTTAAGCTTAGCTGTGCGGCTTTTAAGGCCCCTCTGGTGCTGTATTGTCCCTCAATCTGATGGTCCATAATATGCGATAATTTTCTCCGGTCGGCTAAGAATGGCTTCGCATACTTCACTAAATTTTGTTGTTCATGCGGCCGATGCAGGTCTAATGCTCTCAGACCTGTCAGCATTTCGAGCAGTACTACTCCAAAACCGTAGACATCACTTTTCACGTATAAATGACCTATAATTGATAATAAATATTCACTTAATTAACTGGCTGAGAATGTTAAATTTTTGTGAAGTAAAGACCAGTAGATAGTACTGTAAGTCTGTAACGGTAATCTCAAAATTGCACATGCCAAATAATCTCCTCTGGTAACAACTGAAGAGCAATTTGCATTGTGTAACAGGTCACTACACTGCAAAGGCTGAGTAGGACCTACATGAGCCGGATGGTGCGGCACCAGTCACGCAGAATGCCGCACCCCCAGGGGCACAAGAGAACCCGAGATGAAGTTTGGACTTTGGACGATTTAAGTGCCAAATCCACCAGATATCTTGGAAGAATGAAATGATTTGATGTTCATTCCTTTTTAATTTCAATAATCAATTATGCTTTTGTTGAAAGGGTGAAAGAGATTATTCCCTCCAACCAAAGGCACCAAAAGATATTTGAATTTTGACCACTATTTGAGATAGGCCACTTGATTTCTATTTCCATTAACAAAAGATATGGTAGGCAACATTGATTAGCACCCAATTAAATTACTTTTTAATTAGGGGGTATGATTTAATATTCTCGTGTAAGCTTCCAGGACCACAAAATATCCTTATCCCTCTAATAGTGCATCCATTACATTTTACCTTAAAAATTGACCTTCAATACAATTTGGTCCTACCAAAAGCAACAGGAAACACACAAGTTGATCAAAAGAGAAAGATGAAGGAGGTCATGTATGTTTTCCCTTCCTAAGGAATATAACAAAAACTTGAGAATTGCTAAAGATATTCTAAACAGGCATAATCATTGATCTACAGAACTTATAAATAATATAATTATATTGTTATTTCATACCAGTAGCCACATATTCTGGAGCAGCATATCCAAAAGTGCCCATGACCCTTGTTGTCACATGCGATTCACCGCCGTCGGGGCCATGTTTTGCCAGACCAAAATCAGAGAGCTTTGCATTATAATTCTACAAAAGAAGATAATTTCCTCACAATAATTCCTGGTAATTCAATAGTCAGAAATTGACTTTTTACTGATAATATTTTGAAAGGAAGGTTTTTACTAACAGAGTCTAAGAGGATGTTCGAGGCCTTGAAGTCTCTGTAGATGACTTGTCTCTCTGACGAGTGAAGAAAGGCGAGGCCACGAGCCGCACCTATTACTATTTTTAGTCTAAGATCCCAAGATAATGTATCATTGGCTGTTTCTCCTATCAGAAGCAAATTACCAGAAAATTAATCCAACTTAACAGAGAGAGACAGCGAGAAAAATTGAAGATAATTTAATTAAGAGAAATTTAGATATATACCCATCATAACTTCTAGATTTAGATATTTCCCCATCAAAAATTTAAAATTAGTTATATCCCCATCTAAACTTGCTTAATTTATCAAAATCCCCATTTCTTAATTTAGTCACTTAAAAATAAAGTTTAATATTAATAGAACATTATAAGGACAGTTTTACCCTTCTTTTTCATCTTCATCGCATCTTTTAACAGAAAAATAAAACAAAAATGTCTGAATTGAAGGTCTCTCCATGTAATACGTGTGGTTCTTAACTTGGATTCAAAAAAAAAAAAAAATCGTTGCTGCACTCCTTGCCTTCTTTCTTGCCATCTAAAGAGTAGCACTAATGCATAAAGAGCTGACCTCTCCTCTTGCCAGCATGACCCGCTCACAATCTGACTCGCTCGCCCACCTAATGAGCACAAATGCACACGTCCTGTGTTACACCTATTGGAGAATGAATATTCTGGAGCAGACAACCTACTGGCACTAACATAGCATAACGCCTTACCAAAGGGGATGAGGGGATTTCCTCAAATTAGAAACTAGAATAAATGAAAGAATAGATCGATACTAGGGGATTTTCATATGAAGCTGATGGACATTGACAGGGAGCCAGATTTCTTCTTCTCCTTGTACTCCTGAGATCAAATTTCTTGTCACAGAAACACGACCCTGAATCTGTTAATCCAAAATTTATAATGCTTGCTCTGTTGTTATTGTTCGGCAAGAGTATGCTCTTAAAAAGAGCAGTTGTTTGTCTCTGAAAAAGAAAACATTTTCACATATCGCTCCCTTTTGAAATGAAAGGAACGTGTCGTGGTCAATTTAATTTGATTTAAGAAAAGCATCTTCGAAAACTATACACGTTAATTCATTTACCCATGAAATCCAGTGTCTACTTAATTATATAGTCATGCCTAAGGCATATGTATTATAAGATCGGACCATTGAAGGTAAGGGTGAACTGAGCAAGAAGGGAGGTGCACGGTAAGAGAAGGGAAGGAGAGGAGCATATCAAGGGTAAAACTGTCATTTGATTTTTTAATTAATATTTAACTATATTTTTAAATGATTAAAATAAGAAATGGGTATATTAATAAAATATGTGAGTTTAGATGGGGAAATAACTAATTTTTAAGTTTTGATGGGGA
Organism: Carex kokanica; assembly: GCA_025461125.1. NCBI lineage: Eukaryota > Viridiplantae > Streptophyta > Magnoliopsida > Poales > Cyperaceae > Carex > Carex kokanica. The sequence goes on from JAJGRX010000082.1 coordinate 668,507, forward strand.
AATATCTAAATTACAAAGTTATGATGGGGATATATCTAAATTTCTCTTTAATTAATTGAAGTTCATGCCTCCTATTGTCCTCAAAATAAGACAATAAGACAAAACTTATCATGAATGAAAGAAAAAGATATGTCACATAGTTGCACAGTGTCCCCACCAAGTAAAAAAAGGAACATAAATAACATATTAATAAATGAGTGAGGCTATGGTGCTATGCATAGCACCAATGGCTAGTGTACTACGGCTCAATATGGTACTTTTTAAAATCCTAACAGTCGATCCGACCGTTCAATGTGATATCCATATGAATATGTACTTGCAAACTAAATTTTATATTTTTTCGAATTTTTTTACTATTTTTTCAGATAGGTAGAAAAATCAGTGTTTTTTGAAAATTCTGGACCATCAAAATTCTACCTATCTGAAAAAATAGTAAAAAAATTCGAAAAAATATAAAATTTAGTTTGCAAGTACATATTCATATGGTTATCACATTGAACGGTCGGATCGACCGTTAGGATTTTAAAAAGTACCATATTGAGCCGTAGTACACTAGCCATCCGTGCTATGCATAGCACCATAGCCTCACTCTTAATAAATTAAAAAAAGAGTTCAAATCGATCAGAAGAAGAAATTTATTAAAGGACAAGTAAATATAACCACATCAGAAAAGGACACCAATCACTAGAGGCTGATACAGTCATTGTCAGATATTAGTAATTTTGCAAAGCAATAAGCTGGCAAATGCGCATGCACATATCTATCTCAACAAAACATCATCACCTCTGAAATTGCACCTTCCAAGCAAAGGACAAAATATGTACCGTACTATTCAATTTTTTAAGGTAATGAGGTTGGCTGGTTGGTATAAAGCATTCACCGCTGTATTGCACTACAAATTCAACCTTTTCTCATTTTTTGTCACTTGCATAAAATGCTAAACTTTCTCATAAGAAACAAAAGAAAAGAAAATGATGAGATTCTCACTTCGAAAGAGATGGTTTTCTAAACTGCCTTTGGCCATGAACTCGTAGACCAGCAAAAGCTCCTTGTCTTCCCAACAATACCCCAACAGTTTGACCAGGTTTGGATGAGACAACCTCCCTAGAAAATTCACCTCTGACTACAAAATTTACAAACAAATTAAACATAAAAAAAGTGGCTTAATTACCATTTAAAGTTCTAAACCAACTATATATATATATATATATATGTCAAGCCACATATATGTACTACTTGTCAACTTATTATAGTAAAGCAATATATATATAACTAACTAACAATTTTCTGTGGAAAAGGACTCAAATATAGGGTAAAGAAAGATTTAACATAGGAGTTTCGGCTTCATGCAGCGCATGGACTATAGAATCAAAACAGCGCCACATATGGTATGAAGTCAAAACTCAAAACTACTATGTTAAAATATTTACCCCAGATATATCCTAATTGAACCCACATAATCTAAGCACTTAAGAAATACAAGTGATACCTGCCATTCCTCGATACCTTGCACGCTCTCGGGATTGAGTTTCTTCACAGCAACGACCATTCCGAACCCGCTCTTACTCGGATTCAACGTCTTTTCTTCAACCCATCCCTTGTACACCCTCCCAAACCCGCCTTCTCCAAGCACCGTCTCAGGTTTAAAATTTCTCGTGGCGCCTTTCAACTCCGCAAATGTGAAAATTCTGAGGTTAGGTGTCTCAAGAATGTGTCCGTCAGGGTAAACTAAGGAGGGGTCATCTAAACTGACGCAGCTGCTACCGGTAGATTGGCCAAAAGTGCCGGTGCTTATGGTTGAGATCTCGGTCATGGACGTGCTGCTACTCGCCTTTGATGTCAAGCGACCTGTGCAATTTGTGAAGGGTTATATATTGGTATTAGTTTATGGTAGCAAGTACTCTTACCAATACAATAGCACTAGCAATAGCATGCATGCCTACTGGTTTGATGAATTACCACTGGTTTTAATTAGTCATTCTCGGATTTTCTTTTTCTTTTTCTTTTTTTAATTTGAGTTTCCACCATCTTATGCAATGCTCAAGCGTTTGTGAAACCAGCAGATTTGAGAAATTATAATATAATTGCTAGGCCTTTGGATGCTATTGTGTTTGGACTTTAATTGGAGGGTTCATCAATCATCATGGTTTTTTTAATATGAAAGATGCCAAATGTGCAACACATTGAAATATTAAAATTAATCAGACTAATTAAAAAATGTTGGCTTTTGGAAGGAACATTATTGAAGTTTTTTTTGGAGGGTTGAACATTATTGAAGTTATTGCGTAACACTTATATATATATATAGGGCTGGGCTTAGCTAAGCCATGGAGTAAAACAACTTTGTACTCCACGCAATATTTTCATTTTGAAAATCCAAACTACCGATCCGAACCGTTCAAGTTGTTCTCCATATTGAAATGTACTTGGAGACCAAATTTTACATTTTTTGAAATTTTTTTACTATTTATTAAGCCACTTTGAAAATCGCTGATCCGGGTGAACAGTAGCAAAACAGTAAAAAATTCTAGACCAATGGATCAGCGATTTTCAAAGTGGCTTAATAAATAGTAAAAAAATTTCAAAAAATGTAAAATTTGGTCTCCAAGCACATATCAATATGGAGAACAACTTGAGCGGTTCGGATCGGTCGTTTGGATTTTCAAAATGGAAATAATGAGGCGTGGAGCACCAAGTCGTTTTACTCCATGGAGTAGCTAAGCCCAGCATTATATATATATATATATATATATATATATATATATATATATATATATATATATATATATATATATATATATATATATATTCTGATTAAATAAAAGTAGCTAGTGCAGTATCGTCCTCCATCTTTGATATTGAGGTATTGAGGTCAAGTGTGTAGCAAAGAAATTAAGGTTGGTGGGAATTACCAAACAATTAAGTTTAAATCACCATTTCTATATATTTTCAAGTGAGCCTCTTGACATTTATTAAGGTTACAGACTTACAGTAGTTAGTAAAATGAAACTTGGATTATATTACAGAACAGACATCACATAATTGAAAGCAAAACTTGAATGAAGTGCTATTTGCAAATTTATTAAATTCTTCTGTACTTTTCCATATATAGCTGAAAAACACACACGAATCCTTCAAAATTTCCACGGGCTAAAAAGGGAGAAGAAAATATATATACGTATACTACGTACGTACGTACCCAGTTTGAGTACATGAGAAAAAAAGAAAGAAAATAATTACAAATTAATTGCAAGTATATGAAATTAGGAACTAACCTATAATGGATGGTCTATTAGTCACTGAAGTGCAAGATTTCCATGGCAACCCAAAGCAATTCCCCATCTCTCTCTAGCTAGCTAGCTCTGTGACAACTGACAACAACTAAGCAAGCTAAACACCGCTGAGCGCTGAGAAATATAAATTAAGCTTACTCAAGGAATTAAAGATATGAAGAGAGGAAATTATGAGGCAAGTGATAGGAAAGAATTAAAGAGGTGGCCAGGGCCCAGGGCCCAGGGGGGTGATTAATTATTAATTGCGATTTTTTCCAAATACTTTCCTCTGTGGTTTCTTAGTCAGCAAAGTCAACCATTTATCATGTTTCACATTTCATTCATGCTTCTAACTCTGTTCACACACACACACACATATATAGAGTACGGCTAATTTGCTTCCGGAAGCACTTCGGCGAGGTGCTTACGGGGGCATATCTTAGTATTTGATGTTCAAACAATAAATCCAAACTGTTAGATGTTCAATCTATATTAAAATCTGCTTGGAGACCAAATTTTATATTTTTTGGAATTTTTTTACTATTTATTAAGCTGGTTTGAAAACCGTTGTTTTTACTAAATTTCTGAAGCATTGAAAACAACGGTTTTCAAACCAGCTTAATAAATAGTAAAAAAATTTCAAAATATGTAAAATTTGGTCTCCAAGTACATTTTAATATAGATTGAACATCTAAAGGTTTGGATTTGTTGTTTGAACATAAAATACTAAGATATGCCCCCGTAAGCATCTCGGTCGAAGTGCTTCCGGAAGCAAATTAGCCGGACACTATATATTAATTAGTTCAATTTCCTAACAATATTCTCTTTGCAAATTAATTTTTCAAGTCATAAAAAATGTTCTCAAGCTATACTTGTCAAATCTTTAGGTACGGCAATTTTGGTGATTTATTTTATTAATCTTAAGTTGCCTGTTATGGATTCTAATTAAAATTGACGCACACTAGAGAATCTAAAAAACTAGGGAGCACCTAGCTCCCGTAACATTTCTCCATTTTTTTCCCGGTCATTAACTACTTGAGTAACTACTAATTACTTGGGGGACCACTTACTATTTGGGAACCAACTAATATTTAAAAGATTTTACAACTGGCGCGCGCAAGTATTTATATATAATACATTAAGTATTCATATCTAATATATCAAGTATTTAAAAAAAAAATAGACACATCATTCACTTATCTTTTACACTTTTTTAGAGGTGGTGTATTTTTTCTCCTTTCAATCTAACTAATATTTTGAACGATCTGTGAGGAATTTTGCAAATCTAAAACCACGAACGTCTTCTACACAATTTTCTCTTTCAAATGAGATACATGATGACATACTTTTGAGTTATCTGTTGCACAAGTATTCATATCTCGTCATACAAGTATTTATAAATAAAAGCTGGACACAAATAAAAAAATAGACACATCACTCACCTATCTTTTACAAGTTTTTAGAGGTGATTTTTTTTTCTCCGTTCAATTTAACCAATATTTCTGATGATCTGTGAGGAATTTTGCAAATCTAAAATCACGAACGTCTTCTACACAATTTTCTCTTTAAAAAAAGATCCATGATGACATACTTTCAAGTTATCTGTTGCACAAGTATTCATATCTCATCTAGCAAGTATTTATAAATAAAAAACTGGACACAAATAAAAAACTGAACATAAATAAAAAATACCTCCTCAAAAAAGTATTCACAAAGAACAGCCGAATAGTATTGAACATTACTTTATTGCTTTCTAGTTCAATTTTATTTTTTTGAAAATAAAAAATAGTTGCCACATGTTTCATTCATACACGTTGAAATATTCATACCTAAAATATCAAGTATTCATTCATATACGTTGAAGTATTCATACCTAAGACATCAAGTATTCATTCATACAACTCTATTTTTTTCAAAAAAAAAATTAAGTCATTTCTTAGTACTTAGTACGCACTGGCCTAATTCACCATTAATGAAGCTTTGTTCTTTGCAAATAACTCGCTACTACATGAGAAAGAGGAACATAGACACGATGGACCGACTCGGCGGATCTGACTGGACGGAGGCGTGCTTGATTGAGATGGAGTGACGGAGGCGGAGGTGGGAGAGAGAGGCGGAGGCGAAGGTGGGAGGTGGAGGTGGGAGAGGAAGGGAGAGAGAGAAAAGAAATAAAGGGATACAAAATCTGCTAATTAATTTGTAGGGACTACAAGATAGTTAGAATTGGTAATTATAATTAGAAAATGAAGTTAGTTGGGGGAAGAAATAGAGGAAATTATAATTACCCTAAAAAACTAATATAAGCAAAATAATTCATAACTAGCCACTTACCGCAAAATAGGAATTCTTAAAACACCGTAATTAATATGATAATTAATTTTAAGTTTTTAACATGTGCATGATCAAAGTGGAAGCTATAGCAATTAGCAAAGGTACTGATTCACATTAAATACAACGAAGCAGGTCCATCCAGTAACTTACCTTGCAATCTGCTGTTGACTGAACAAAATCTTGGGCTGCTTGCCTTCAGTGGTGGGTTTTGCCTACTTTGGTACATGCTTAATGCTTTATTGACAGGATTAGGCTCAATCAGCCATTCAGATTTCGCCACGTAGCCGCTATCAGCAGCCACTACCTTGTAGGATACAGCAGATCTAGACGCCTTTGCCTTTGCGGGCTTTTAATTAATTCATTAATTAATTTGGGTAAATGATGGAAAGGGATGAAATTTCTTTTACTGGGAATTCTGGTCTAAAAGAGGAATAAGGAAATCAATCAAATCATCCCTTACCCTTGCAAAAGGTACGCACTTCCAAAAGATATTTTAAAGAACACATCAAAAAGCGATGCCCACATAAGAGACAAAACCTATTAATGCTAAGTAAAATTAAAAAATATAAAATAAAAGGCATTACATATAGTACATGGATTATATCATTGCAGCAAGTATCGTAGATGTCTCTTCCGTTTATTGTAGCGGGAGAAGGAGCAGCAAACGGATAATAATAATAATTATGATATAATTTTTTTCAATTTCCTAATATACATGGTATATGCACTTATATTGTGCTCTTTGTTTCACTGGTTTCCAACTCTTATACCTACAAGACATATATACTTCCGGTGAGAGATAAATGCCAAAACTTGTGTCAGCATTTTCTCATATTAGAAACAGCATATATGCATGCATGCATGCATTACTGTCGGTACTTAGCCGATACTATTTGGACACATATACAAAAAATACTCACGAAAGTCACAAAATTTGGTTTTCTTCTGTTAGTTTCAGCGCAGAGAAATGCTGTTGTTCTTTCGAACTCTAGGTTTTGAGCTTGAGGCAGACGCGACATTGGGCTGAGATACAACATGCTCAAGTGCTGATGTTAAGTCACACATGCTGGGCCGCATATGGGGTTGTTCCTTGAGACATAGTGAGATGACCTCAGCTAATTGGTATAGTGAGCGCTTCGGGTAGCACCCGTTAAGCAACGGATCTGCTATGTGCATGTATCCTCTGCTGTTAAGGAAAGGACGGGACTGCAGAGGAAGAAAAACAGTAATTGCTGTTAAATGAGGAAGATATGTAGTTTGGGTATACAAGTTTGCAATCAAAATATCACGTTGGAGTACTCCACTAGAATTTTGGTTTCAATTTAAATTTATATGCCCCTTTTCAGTTATTCCGACTGTACCGAGTGTTTATAGGTGATTAGGATTATAAAAGTACATCAAATCAAAGCCAAAAATTCAATTTAAAAACCCAAAAATTCCAGTACAGAATTCACGGGCTTTTGGTCAGATTAAACGAGCTAAAACTTGTAGTAAAAAACCACAAACTTGCCAATTGTTTATACATTCTCTAGCCGTCTTGTATTGTAAGATTCTTTTTTTTTTTTTGGTTTAATACAAGATTAAAGTAAGCATTGACCTACTTCTAAGAAAACCAAAAACCTTAAGAAGAAGATACTTTTAAACAAAACCCAAGTTCCAGTGCCCGACCTAGTGAATCACTCATTTCAAAAATTCTCAAATACTACTACTAGTGAGAATAAAAACAAATGTAAATTATCATTTTCAAAAAAAGAAAAACTTACCCAAAGTATCAGACTCCGCTCGCCTTCTTCCCTTGACATGTCATATGCCTTTCTGCCAGTGATCAGCTCAAGGAGAACAACACCAAAGCTATACACATCAGACTTGACACTGAGCTTCCCACTCATGTAATAATCGGGTGCACAGTACCCGTAAGTGCCCATGACCCTTGTAGACACGTGTGTGCTGTCCCCTGTGGGCCCCAGCTTGGCCAGGCCGAAGTCTGACAGCTTGGGGTTGAACTCATTGTCCAGTAATATGTTCGATGATTTCAAGTCCCGGTATATGACAGGTGGCTTGACTTCATGCAAGTACTGCAAGCCACGGGCTGCACCAGTAGCAATCTTGAGTCGAGTGCTCCAGTCGAGTGGCTTTCTGTTAGGTGGAAGATCTAGAAGCAAGGCGAAATGTAATGAGTTAATTCTTAATAGAGAACACTACAAGTCAATTAAAATTGCACAACTAGAGCCAGCACTAACCAACTTGTGATTTAAACTAACATTCATTTTAATTTACTTTTGTAGTACTTAATACTCTGTCCTAGTGACAACTGTATACATACACATGTTATGCAAGAATTTTTCAGGGAGAAAACTTGGTCATGTAAGGTCTAGTGAGATCTGACCTCAAGGCATCCTGTTATAATCCGTTTTAAACAAACAACTGTTCCAAAAGCTTAATCTCATAGTACAATGAAGTTTACATTTATTGTTTCTATTCTCAACTAAATTTCGGATACATCACATTAAATCTTGCCAATTGCAAGGGCCTTTATTTTATTTTTTTTGTCAATGAACCAATTTGTTATCATCCCTTCCTAAAGGGGGAATTGGATACTAATAATTATACCACAGTGCACCAAATTTCAAACTGGGAATGGTAATATGCGAAAAGGCAAGTAAAGTCAGGAGAAGGAACCAACCGAAAAGGTGATTTTCAAGGCTACCCTGAGCCATATGCTCATAAACCAAGATACGCTGGTCACCCTCGGCACAGTAGCCTATCAAGCTGACAAGATTCGGATGGTGCAACAAGAGAAGCATCAGGCACTCTACCACGAATTCGTGTGTGCCCTCCATTCCTGTCTTCTTCAGCTGCTTGATCGCCACCGTCTACTCCCCACAATATACCAATTCTTACATCAGATCAAAATAAACTCAAAATGTGCAAAATAAAAAGGAATTGAATAATTGTTCAGTAATGAATACCAATCCAGTACCAGTAACCCACCCCTTTTACCCCTTTACAACCCCCTGCTATTATTTAAAGCTTGGTATAGGCCGGGTTAGTATGATAATCCAGTAGTAGAAAAATGTCACTACCTGGCCACAAACCAACTGACCCTTGTAAACCCGACCGAACCCACCTTCGCCAATCAAGTTAGCCTCAGCAAAGTTGCTGGTGGCAGCCACCATCTGGCTCAGTGTGAATTTATTTGCATTTTTGGGATCAGGACAAACGCCTTTCTTGTCGAACTCAGTATAACCTAAGGGGCAGAAATAATTTTAAGCCAGTAAAAAAAAAAGGGGATAAATAAAGGTGATATCAACTTTTGCACAAGGAATCCTATATTTGCCACTCTTAAAATATATTATATAACTTTGGTTAATGCTTAGAACACAATTTGCATCTTTGTTTTGTTCCTTCCTTTGAATGGTTGTATCCATGGTATCCAAGAATTGAATACAAAATACAATTAAGAAAGGGCAATAAAGATTCAGTTAGGCATTTAAACAAACATGAATAGTGCGAACCAGAGAGCGATCAAAACCTATGGAATGAACAAGACGAAAAAGAGTTTTGGAGCTGGCCGCGGCACCATTGCTCCGGCGGCGGCGCAGGTCTCTTGACCTCGGGCTGCAAGAGAAGCAACTCATCTCCTCTCTTGTCTCTTTCTACGCTACATTCCCTTGCTGACACATAGGGCTAGGAATCAGGAGGTGCATTCTAATTTCTCTAGAAAGAAGAAGAAAAGGAGATTCTATAATTAGGTGAGTTACTTCTCTCTCTCTTGCTTTGCTCTTGCTGTAGAGGTAATTGTTTCGCCATTTTTAGCAGATTCGCATCATATAAGCCCAAGGCGCGTAACGAATTCAGCTCCAATTTAGTGATCGATCATCGATGGAACTGGTTGGTATAAGCGTTACCAGTACCACAACGGTCGGTCGGTAACTCTCTCTTGCTACTTGCAAGTGCCACACAAAATCACTCAAACGGAATAACAAAACACGGATTAAGTTTAGCCTTACTAAAAGAACACGGTCTACAGTACACCATCATTCTGATTTCCGTTTGATTTTATGTAAAGATTTTTACGTAGTCATATGTACAAAATTACTTAGAAACCTACCGTTTCAATTTAAAGTATGGTCTCAGTTGTTAGTAGTTGTCACATTTTTTCTATTTTTTTACTCTATGTTACTGTGCGTTTCCACACGCGTGCTCATCTTTCTCCTTCTCCAATATGCTTTTTTTTTTTTCTTTTTTCCTCCCCCGCGGAACTGATCTACGCAAGTCTCATTTCTTCTTTTTCTTTCCCCGTAAGAAAGAGAGAGAGCATCTCCTCTCTTTTTTTCCTTCTCTGTGAGAAAGAGAGAGAGAGAGAGAGAGAGAAAAGGAGAGAGCGAGCGAGAGTGAAGCAGATCTGCATTATCTAGGGTTCAAATTCGTGATCGACCGGAGGCCACCTCTCGCCGCCTAGTCGTTTCTCTACCGCTTCCGCCCTTTAGATCCACCTCTAACCATCCTCGGTCGCACCTTCTCTGATAGAGAAACCCTAAGTGGTTTGGTTCTCATTTCTATAATTGTGGTCTTCATGACCTGGTGTTGAAATGGTCAAACCAACTTCTCAAATTGGTACAATGGATTCAAGGTAAGAAGAGCATGAACAAATGCTATTTTTTTTAATGTTTAGTAGTGCTGTCATTTAAAGCCATCCGGTGGAGAATCGGTACTAATTAATATGAAATTGAAAATATCTGGCTACTGTGGAGGCATTATTTCCAGAACACTCAAGGTCTCATTTTTGTGGTTGATAGCAATGATTGCGATGGTGTTGTAGAGCCACTGTGTCGAATGAGGAGAGGATTTATCTTAACTGGTGTTGGAGACAAGGTATTGTAAAAGACATTTTGTAATTGGATGATCTATACCTTAATTTTTATTGAAGATATTGTACTGTTTTTCTATGATTAAATTAAATTCTCACGAATATTTTTCTACAAGTTATTCGGTTGTGCTATGCGCAAACCAGCAAGTACATGGATGAGTTTCAATGCCAATGTAAACATTTTAATTATTTTTAGCTCCAATGCCAATGTTGAGGTGAAAATAATTATCTGGAAGCTAGTAATTTTAGTACTTTAAAGCAGATCGAGACAATTTCATGTATCTCATATAAAATAGAAATGTTGCATATATATACACTCTTAAAAAGTAGCAAGCATGTGTGACTTGTGTTGTATCACCCTAGCCCTAGCTTGTTAACTATATATGGAAATATTGCTCTATCTATCACTTTCCAACTTAATTAATTCTTAAGCATGTGCACAAATTGCCCCTTCTCCAATTCTCATCCGGAAATTAAAAGTGACATTTTTCAAATGAACTGTGCTCACCCGGAAAATAGCCTGCATATATGAGGCAAGAGAGGAGGCGATCGAGCATCAACAAATGTGCAACAAAAAGAAGAGCCACCCAGACCCAGTACGATTTTATGCTCTAAAGATACACAGCCGCCCACCCTATGAATGAATAATGATGAATGTGTGTTTGAATTGTTTTTATTCTTCTGGATTATGAATGTGCACTTTTGACTTGTATTGAAAAGAAAATAAAAGCTGCAACTTGTATAGCTGGTGAAAAGGTGCTTAATTTATTGGAACTCCCATTTTGTGAAGTGTACATGTTTTATTTTCCTGATTTTGTAAGTCAACATTCAATTATTATGTCAAGAAATAAAATATCGAAATCAAACAGTTGTACGTCATGCTATATATATATCAGTACATACTATATATTAAGGTAATTGTAAATAACTAAAAAGGGGCCAAGGTCGATCGAGATCTTTATGTTCATGTATGATCCTGTTTATTTAGTTTATATTTTCACTACTTATTGGAGCTTTTATCCCTCTTAATCGATGCAGTTCTTCTAAGAAGGATGAAGGAGATGAATTCCACCATTATATTCTTTTAGTTTTTAATGATCATGCCATGCCTCTAGAGAAATCAAAAGCATGACACAACTGTTTCGAGATGCTGAAATAGAATGCTCACTTATTTTCATATCTGGGTTTATGACCTTTCAGTCTCGCTCGCTTCATGAACATCCTTTTTTATGGGTTCTGTTTCAAGAATTCATTACTCTCAAGCATAATTTTTTGTACGTAAGCACTAAATACATTTAACTTTTAGAAAAATATAAGATTGATTATAACTTTCAATGCTTTGATAATTGATTTTCAATTTTTAGAGAAGCAATCAACTCTATCATGCATATTTTTATGTGCATAAGCACTAAATACATTTACATTTTGCACCATGACTTTGTGTAACAATTAACCACAAAGAGAGAAGTGAGAAAAAAACATCACACATGTGAGATAATTAACAAAGCACCCATAACAGTACAAATTTCACAGTAAGATAATTAAATTTAATAGAGTACCAATTACAGTACAAACATTTCCAACAATTTCTTGTGTTTTCTAATTCATTTCAATCTCCTTTCTACTACTACAAAATTCATCATAATTTTTTTTAAAATGTATATTTTTAGAATCAAACACTAAAGAAATTAATTACATTTAAAGAATTAATCAAAATAGACTTTCAATTTCCACGGCAATGCGTGGCGGGCACTTGACTAGTCTTACTTAAAATCTGAATATATAAACATAAGAGGGAGGGTGGTATTTTCTTGGCATAAATTTAACTATTCAGTGCATAGAAAACCTTTTTTCTTCTTTGTATCAGTTTTGTCCTTTTTGGGAACCTTTTATTTTTTGCTTCCTTGATTAAATTATGTTATTTATTAACTAGAAAAATTAATAACCGGTTACAAGTTGAAAAAAATTGGTGACCCTGAACCATTCGAGATAAAAGTTTAGCTCTTTACTAAATATATTTGTATTTTAATATTAAAATATATTTTTATAAACAAGAACACAAATGAATCAAAATATAGAGAAATTATGTGATTTTCAAATACTTGTAAATTCTTCTCACAAAACACTCAAAGCCTCAGACTTTGCGCGAATATACGGTACTCATAAAATAAAAAATAAAAAAAAGATTTAAGAAGGATAAAATTATATTTAGAACGCCGAATAGAATAGTTGAAATAATGGCCTGAAAATAGCAGCTTCCATAAACATATTTTACGATTTAAACCGCGCCTACGTTAATACTTAATAGAAAATCGAACGACGGGGACGGGTACAGCTGAGATTCTCTAATCCAGCGTAACAATTGGACCACTTACCAAGTTCTACTTTTACCTACAAGCATCTTCACTTCACTCCATTATTTCTGATTTCTGAACCAGATGATCCCCGTAAGGCGTAATTTCCCTACTGTAAAAAAGTCGTACATTACTGCGTAAGCATAAAAACACCGCCTTCGTTCCCACTTTCCATCTTTGCAATTGCTTGCTTCACTTGAGCTTCCCTTTTAAATCAAATCCCACCATGCGCGAAAGAAAAAAAGAAAGAAAAGAAAGAAAAATGAAGAAGCGCTCCAAGTTGCCGCCATTAGTGGGCACCATGCTTAGCTTCATCCTCCTGTTATTCATCTTCCAAGTCCCTCACAAATCATCCACTAGACTCCTCCTCCCGAAGCCCTCGCTCCGCCTCTCTATCCGACCGAATCCCAATCCGAATCCCCTTCTCCAGCACACCGCCACCGCCTCAGTACTCCTCCAAGATTGGCAAATTCTTGTTTTCCAATTTTACCCCCCTGTAGAAGGTTCTCAAAGGGTGTCGTGCTTATTCCGTGATAATTCAGTTACTCCCGCACGGGCAACCTCCTTCAGCAATGCTTTCGTCTGCCCGCTGCCCCGCCGCCTCCGCGTCCGCCGCCCCTTCTACGCCCCCCTCGCAGTTCCATCCGATAACCCGGTTAGGGTAAGGGTAAGGAAGCAGTATATGAATATGAATATCAATACATTCCCTCTTATTCTTATGCCTCGGTGGAACTGGATTGTCTATGAATCCCTCTCTACTGCCAAAGACGTGGTTGTATTCGCCAAAGGGGTTAACACCAAGCAAGGTATAAACCGACCTGCCAGGGAATTAACTTGCTTATTCTACTCCTCTGACAACCGGGCCCGGGCCCCCTTCTACACAACGGCGGTCACTAGTTCATCCCATGAGGTATTTCGTTGCCACCATCCTGACCTCAATGCAATACCTGAATCTACCAATCACATTTTTGTCTCTCTTAGAATTGGCAATTCTGACGAGTCATCTGACCCGCTACCATCCGTTGCAATTTACACACCACCCAGTCAACAGCCAGTTTTACACCAGAAAATGAAAATTTGTGCGTGCACAATGGTCTATAATTCAGCAAAGTTTCTACCCGAATGGGTTAGGTATCACTCGGCCATTGGTGTAGAGAAGTTCTTCTTATATGACAATGGCAGCGATGACAGGTTAAACTTGACAGTGAACCGGCTCCAATCCAACCGGTTCAACATATCAACCCGGTTCTGGCCATGGCCCAAAAGCCAGGAGGCTGCATTCTCTCATTGCGCTGCAATAAACCGTGACATGTGTGAATGGATGGTTTTCATTGATGTTGATGAGTTTGTTTACTCGCCATCCTGGTCTAATTCGTCCAGACCGGGAAGGTCCATGCTCGGTTCAGTTCTGCCGGTTCAGCCGACAGTGGGTCAGGTTTCCATTGGATGCTATGAATTTAGCCCATCAGGTCACAGATACCACCCGAGGAATGGGGTCGTACAGGGCTATACATGCCGTAGGCATGCTGAAGAGAGGCACAAGTCGTTGGTCCGGCTCGATGCTGTGGACCGGTCGTTGGTGAACTCGGTGCACCATTTCAGATTGAGGGATGAGTTCGAGTGGAAGAAAGTCGGGTGGGCAAGGGTTAACCATTACAAGTACCAAGCATGGGATGAGTTTAAGGTGAAGTTTCGTCGGAGGGCCTCAGCATTTGTGCCGGACTGGATGGATCGGGTTAACCCGGCATCTAAAGATCGGACTCCTGGGCTAGGGTTTGAGCCGGTTGAGCCAGCTGGCTGGGCTTGGAAGTTTTGCGAGGTGAATGATACACGTCTAGGGGATTTAAGCAGAAAGTGGTTTCAATTTCATAGAGGTTAATTCTGGTTCCTTAATTCAGTTGTAATTAATTGGTTTAGGTTTTTGTGGTTAATTTTTGGTTAACTGTGATTAGAGCTTATAGAAAGAAATGAAATGAAACAGGGAGAATATATAATATACATAGGAAATTAAGGAGCGTCATGGAAATCAAGCTAGCTAGCTAGCTAGGCCTTATTTTCTTTAATTTCGCCCTCCATTAATTTTCTGGTCACTATTGTTTTGTTATATATATCTTAGTTTTAGTTCATACTGTTCATTGATTCATTGATTCATTGATTTTTTGCTTCCATTTATTGAAAAGTATTAGTTGTAAATTTCATTTGTTCGTTGCTTGAGCTTTCGATGTATAGACAAAGGGAATGAAGGGAGGCGCTATTTTGAAGCAACAATTGGATTTTTCCTTCTTCATATATAGTTCATATCCAATAATTGATTCAAGTTGGATCGATTTGATATGTGTGGTCAATATATATATAGATTATTTGTTAATTGTTCAACTGCCACTCTGGCAGTAGGTAATGGGTAGCCAAAGTTGAGCAACGCGCCGACGCGCAAATGAGGTGCACATCGATCACATCACATGTGCTAATCTTATATATTTTCCTCCCTTGGCTGGCTGCTGGCTGCTGGTACTTAAAACCAAAAGCCTGTGACTGTCTCTGGAATCTGGACCCCACTCGCCGCTAATAAGCTACAAATTAAAAAATTGACGGGTCAACTAATTAATTAATTAAAGTATTAAACTGTGCCTCGCCTCGCCAGTCGCCATACAAGTTACAACTGTTATCCAAGAGATATTAAGTTGCTCCGCTATACTATCTATAGCCTCTTCCATTTTCTGATTTCTCACATCACATGGGCATGCATATATGTTCATTATGTTATATTACTTTGTCAGCTGTGACAATTAAAGTTATTTGTTTAAGTATATTTTTATTTCAGAAAAGATAAACAATTTATTTATTGAGTCAAAACCCTTATAAAATTGCACCTTAATTATTAGAGAACATATATGCAACTGGAGCCACTCTCAAGCATACTATATATGACTTCTACAAAACAAAATTATAGATCCAAATCATAAATTATTGCCAGATTTGCTTTAGAGTATTTTACTCAATGGAATTTTGACCGACAAACTAAACAAAGGATAATAATTTATTAGTTTACTGCTTTAAATATTATTATTTAAGTTTACTGATATAAAATCTATAACTAATATCATTTTTTTATGAAGAACCCGGAGGCATAATATCACTGTTGTTGTTTGATGAAGCCAAAACATATATCGAAATCACTATCTTCTTCTTCTTTTTTTTTTTTCAAAAAATGACGAAAAATGAATGCAAAGTAGCTATTTTTCCGATTTATTTATCGCAAATGTGTTTTTATGTCTTTTTGGCAGATTTTTGAGAAAGTTGCGTATTTAGGACAAAAACAGAGCAAAAGTGTCATATTTAGGCGATTTCTGAATAAGACGTCAAAATAGGACACTACATGGGGTATGCAACACCTCACACGAAATGCACGACATGCGAAATGACGAAAATACAAGAAAATTTGCTAAGTCAGAAAGCCGTGCAGCCTCTTCTATGCTGCATGCAGCATAACCTTGATGCCGCACGATCCGTGGATTGTCTTAAAATAGGCAATTTCTTAATGGGCCTTCTAGAAGAGCGCGAATTCCTAATGGGTCTTTTAGAATGATGCGTTTTCTTAAGAGCCAAGCTATCATAGCTATTTTTGGCTTCATCTATCCAACTTTAAGTGCACTCCAAGTCTACATCACCTTCGCTACTTCCATTACTCCACCTCTCATTATAGGAAGACTATAAATACCCCTCTTGTAATAGGATTTAGTGTGCGTGTTTCAAGTCCATAGTAGTAGACTAGCAATCCTCATTGTTAGGTTAGGTTAGAGAGTTACTTAGAGAGATAAGGGTATCCATTAGAAGTCAAGCAAGAGAAGAAGACGTCATCTAATATGGCAGAGGTTCTTCCATCTTTAATTGGGTTGTAATTTATGTTCTCCTTATTTTATTTCTTTTATTTTGCCATAGTCATGAGAAGCTAAACTTCTCATCTTTAGAGTGAGGGTTGTACTTGAATTCTTAGTTATGTTTTAATATATATTTATGTTTGAGTAAGGCTATGGTACTTCAGCTAGTGTACTATGGCTAGTATACTACGGCTCAATATGGTACTTTTTAAAATCCTAATGGTCGATCCGAACCGTTCAATGTAATATCCATATGAATATGTACTTGCAAACTAAATTTTATATTTTTTCGAATTTTTTTACTATTTTTTTAGATAGGTAGAATTTTGATGGTACAGAATTTGTATAAAACACTGAAAATTCTACCTATCTAAAAAAATAGTAAAAAAATTCAAAAAAATATAAAATTTAGTTTGCAAGTACATATTCATATGGATATCACATTGAACTGTTCGGATCGACCGTTAGGATTTTAAAAAGTACCATATTGAGCCGTAGTACACTAACCATAGTACACTAGCCGAAGTACCGTAGCCTCACTCTTTATGTTTTGTTTATGATGATTTGAGTTTCTTTTGATACTTTGAATTCCTTTTTATTACGTCCTTGCATACATAGTTATGTCTACTATGCCAATGACTTTCCATATACCAATAGGTGTTAAGTTGCTGCATCATTATGTGAGAAGAATAATGCATGTAAGTACTCCAAACACTTCGGCTAACGAGGCTTGGCAGCGGTTCAAAGACTAGGGTTAGAACCCAGTGGGCTCCCTTGGCATGATAGCGTAAATTGTATATTTAGATTATATTAGGAAGCACTTAGATTAGGTAGGGTCTTTGGGATATTTCAACTACGGGGTAGTATAGGGAAATAATATAATTGCGTACCTAAAATACTTCAGTCTTGGTAGTCCAAAAGTCGATCGCAAGATCGGAAAATCTTTCAAATCGTGTAAACAAACACCCAGCATGCTCTGCGGGTAGTGACAGTGCCACGTGCGGGGTAGATGTGGGACAATATAGGCCGCATGCGACAGTGACAGTGTTGTATGCGATGTAGAGGCTCTCTATTTACATAATTAAAAAGGATATAACTTGAACCCTAGAGGCTCTCTATTTACTGTTTAACCTTAACCTTGATTGCAATTAGCGCCACCGCATCAAACTTTTAAAAAACCCCGATAATCTAGACTAGTGAAAATTGTTTAAAATCTAATACAATATCCCTGTAGATCGACACCCCAATCATTACACAGTAGGATCATGCGTTTGTAATCTGAACGTAAGTAGAAATTAGAGTTTATAAATATTTAAAAGTAGTAGTTCAATTTAGAATTATCATTGTTTACACACAATATTATGAAATTTTAATATTTAGATAGATATTAATAGCTTGCATAAAGATATTAATAAGAACAATTTATGAAAGTTGATTTTTTTGTTCTCTATTATCATCAAAACAATGTTGAAGTATATTATACATTTGTGTTGATATGTACTTCCAATTTTTTTATTAATACCCTAAAAAAAAACAAATATCAAATATGCTCTCAGTTTGAAATTATTTTTAAATATGTCCTAACCGCTCTTGGGGCGGGCGGTCCAGTCTGCCCAGAAAACTGCCCAGCTAGGGGGCGGTTGGCTTTTTTTTTTATATGTATATTTTTGTTTAGACATATGATTTCATTAAGATATTTTTTTATTAAGATATATAATTTTATAAGGAAATATATATTGATATATATACATATATATATATAGAGATGAGCTATTGTGCTTTGCAAAGTAAAGCCATCGTTTTACTTCGGCTTAATTTTTGGATTTTCAAAGTCCAAAACTTCGATCCGACCGTTCAAGTTGATCTACATATTGAAATGTGCTTGCAGACCAAATTTTATATTTTTTGGAATTTTTTTACTATTTATTAAGCCACTTTGAAAATTGCTGATCACATGGTCCAGAATTTTGTTGCACTGTTTTTTTTGGACCATGTGATCAGCAATTTTCAAAGTGGCTTAATAAATAGTAAAAAAATTCCAAAAAATGTAAAATTTGGTCTGCAAGCACATTTCAATATGTAGATCAACTTGAACGGTCGGATCAACGTTTTGGACTTTGAAAATCCAAAAAATAAGCCGAAGTAAAACGATGGCTTTACTTTGCAAAGCACAATAGCCCATCTCTCTATATATATATATATGAGGAGGGATCCAATTACACCTTTTTTGGTGACACATTTTGACACCTACCATTTTCAAAGTCCAAATAGTCGATCCAAACCGTTCAACATGATGGATATATTAAACTGTGCTTGGAGATCAAATTTTACATTTTTTTGAATTTTTTTGCTATTTATTAAGATGGTTACAAAAATCGTTATTTTCGAACCATTGAAAAACAGCGATTTTGTAACCATCTTAATAAATAGTAAAAAAATTCAAAAAAATGTAAAATTTGATCTCTAAGCACATTTTAATATGGTGATCATGTTGAACGGTTCGGATCGACTGTTTGGATTTTGAAATCGCAAAATTGACCTATATAAAAAACGGTGTCATGATGTGTCACCAAAAAAGGTGTAATTGGATCCCTCCTCTATATATATATATATTTAAGATATGTTATTGTTGTTAAGATATATTTTTGTTTCTTAAGGTATATATTTTTATAAGGAAATGTATATTGATATATATATTTTTTAAGATATATATATTTATAAGGAAATATATATTGGTATATATATTTTTTTAAGATATATATATTTTTTTAAGATGTATA
The DNA here is from genome assembly GCA_025461125.1 of Carex kokanica. Taxonomy (NCBI): domain Eukaryota; kingdom Viridiplantae; phylum Streptophyta; class Magnoliopsida; order Poales; family Cyperaceae; genus Carex; species Carex kokanica. Next base: position 687,992 of record JAJGRX010000082.1, read on the forward strand.
TATTGTTTAAGATATATTTTTGTTTATTAAGATATATTTTTGTTTATTAAGATATATATTTTTTCTATTGTAAATTTTATATAAAGATGAAGGATAGTGCTTAATTTTTTTTATTGTAATTTTCAATAAAATTGAGTTGAGTTTGGATGCGTCGTTTGACGTTAGAACCGTCGATTCTTTTATAATAATTGTCGATTATACGGCTGTTGTACTGATTGTCGATTTGGCTAACGTGGTAAACAGTGAAAAATATGTAATCTAAATCGTAAGTCCACCAAAAAAAAAAAAAATCCAAACTACGTAAAATAAATGTCCACAACTCAGACAAAACAGTCCAGACCGAATATACAATAGTAGAAACCTATCAAACTACAAAACATAAAAACCCTAATGACGAGGGCGAGGGCGACAACCAGAGAGATCCAACCTATCAGGTGGACGGCGGTCCCTGGGCGGCTGTATACGCTCCACATGAACTTCCTTCTCCTGTGCGGCTGTATTTGCCTCGGTCCATGGATCCTCCACCAGTGGGGGGATGGGCGGCATCTCCCATGGGTCGGCCTCTCAGGTCGATGGATACGTAGGTGAAGGAGGCGGTGTGCCAAATATAGCAAATGCAAAGGCATCTGCATGCTGTGCTCTACTCCCACTGGCCTCGTCGTCGTGCTGTCTGGCCTCCGAATATCGTGGTATGTGGAAGCTCGGTCCCTCATCCCCGGCATCATCTCCAGTAAGGTCAGCCATAGTGAACTCCGAGGTGGCCTGCCTGTAGGGTTTTGAGGCTACCCAAAGCCATTAGGCTTAAGCTGCGGAAAGACCGTAAAACAAAAATTTTACTTCTAACTCAAGCCAAAGGATTGAAGTGGTATGTCGGATAATCTACCGAGAGTTACACACCTGTTCAATCCTTTTCTTAGATTAAAAACCCGTAAGTAAAACTTTACTTATTCAGATCATAGATTAAGTAGTATGTCGGATAATAACCGAGAGTTACATACCAGATTAATCATGTATAGACCCAAAGTAGTAAAACTGTATTTACTTGTATTTTAATCAGTTTATAGATCTACTCCTTTGATTGATTTCTAAAACTTTAATCTATTTACCAATTAAATAGATTAATATAACATGTTTATACCTTGTTTCCAAATCTCAGTTGGAAAGCAGACAGATTGAGAAGAGCGACATCTGGGAATGACTCGTCTCGGAGCACCAGACGTCTGGTGCCTCTATCGGTTATCCACCAGGACTAACCGGAGAGCGGTTTATTTCTTATTGCCAGAAATACCGTAAACCGCGGAATTATGCAAAAACACTATTCACCGTGAAATTCGTCAGAACTGATTTACGTCAAACGCAAAACAGATTTACGAACTTTCACGGGAACACTATTCACCAGAATTTACGGGGGCGTAAAAACACTATTCACTGTTGAGTTTTGAGGCTACCCAAAGCCATTAGGCTTAAGCTGCGGAAAGACCGTAAAACAAAAATTTTACTTCTAACTTAAGCCAAAAGGATTGAAGTGGTATGTTGGATAATCTACCGAGAGTTACATACCTATTCAATCCTTTTCTTAGATTAAAAACCGTAAGTAAAACTTTACTCATTCAGATCATAGATTAAGTAGTATGTCGAATAATAACCGAGAGTTACATACCAGATTAATCCTGTATAGACCCAAAGTAGTAAAACCGTATTTACTTGTATTTTAATCAGTTTATAGATCTACTCCTTTGATTGATTTCTAAAAGATTAAATCTATTTAACAATTAAATAGATTAATATAACATTCCTTTACCTTACTTCCAAATTCAAATTGGAATGCAGTCTGACCCGGTTAAGCAAGCACAAAAAATATAGTGCCTCTATCGGTTATCCACCAGGACTAACGAGAGAGCGGTTTATTTCTTTTGCCAGAAATACTATAAACCGCGGGATTCTGCAAAAACACTATTCACCGAAAAAAGACAAAAACACGTAATCACGAATTTTCAGTTATTCAGATTCACTAATAAGCAAAACTGAAATACCGTGAAATTCGAGAAAACACTATTCACCGATCCTGTAAATATTCTTCTCAACAACCCGCAAGATTATACGTCAATTACGTATAACTTCCTTTTCTCAACTGAAACACTATTTGGGAGAGAAATCGAGAAAGAGAGAAAATAGATTACCGAACTGATCAGACAGATTCGATATCTTAGAAATTAGTATTTTATTCTCTACCCCTACCCCTCTATTTATAGGCCTAAAATGGACATGTGAAATGACCATTTTGCCCTCGAGTGGATAGGGATGATGACGTGTCATGTGGATAAGAATGATGACGTGTCATGTGGATAAGGATGACATGTGAAAAGACCAAAATGCCCTCGGCCCAAATTCAATTAATATCCATATAATTATTCTGAACAATTATATTTCTTGCGGTTGTTTGTTTCGGTGACTTTTATACAACGTGTCGTACACGTTTATAAATTAACCGTTGTTTTTGCTTGTCATCTAAATGACATTTATAATTTAATTATATCAAGTATAATTAATTATATCCATCTTATTATTAATCATAATCAAATCATAATTAATCAATAAGATTCTCCGATTAGCTCCTATATGGTGTGACCCAATAGGATCTGTGTTATGTTGGCAAATAGAGTTAAAACTATTTTAATCTCTATATATCATAGGTGGCATCTGGCAAGATACATTATGACACCAATTACACAGATGATGCTGTACTGTACAGTATCACGATCCAGTAAACAATTTACTTCGTGTTAATTCTTTTGTCTCATAGCTATCAGATTAGTTTCAAGGTAGGTGTGTGTCATCCTTGAAAACTTAATCTTTTCTTGATCCTGAATAGATTATCAAATATGTTTACTCTTGTAATCATACTGGATCCAGATAATCATATTCTATCAAGGGGCCCAGTGATGCTATAGCTCGTATTGAGATACGAGGGACAATAGTACTTTTGATAAACCATCTTTTCCTCCGCATAAGCTATGTATACCGAAGAACTACCCTTATAGCTACTTTTTACGGATAGCGTTAGATAGCAATCACACATATACATCTCTTATGTAGGAAAAATGAATATCTCATACTTTAGAACTTAACACTAAATGAAAACATTAATGACACAAACACAATTCCATTTAATGTTTCATTTGGGGTCTGTCAAATATCATGTTCTCTAACATGTATCTGTGTGATTAAAATGACAACTCTTTGTCTATGGTTTGTAAAACTTAACCATCATTTAATCCACACACTAACCTTATCGCGGTAATTAGTGTTCCTGCTAATTACCTTGGTTAGAGACTTTTAAGAGTATTATCATCTATATTATGAAGTTTCACAATTCCAGTCATGAACTCGAAATGATTCATAAATTCAATAATACTCAAGGTAACAAAATGATTAAACATTCAATTCATGAACAAAGCTTTATGATAAATTATCGTATTATTGACTTCTAGATTATTACAAACTAACATTCACGACTTGCAGTTATTCTGATTCACTAATAAGCAAAAACAGAAATATCGCGAAATTCGTAATAGCACTATTCACGAATCCCGTAAAAACACTATTCACCGTGAAATTAGTAAAAAACTAATTTACGTCAAATGCAAAATAGATTCACGAACTTTCACGGGAACACTATTCACCGCAGACACTATTTGAGAGAGAAATTAGATTATCGATCCGGTCAGACAGATTCGATATCTCAGAAATTTGTGTTTTTCTCTCTACCCCTACCCCTCTATTTATAGGCAAATGAGGAGGTTCGTCAATGACCAAAATGCCCTCGGTTTTGTGGTATTTACAAAATTGCCATTTGGCCGAAATTACCAAAATGCCCTTGGGCCAAATCAATTTGATTTTGACTTCTTCATAATGGTTTGATTATTTTAATGGATTCTAAACCCATTAACCCAAACCCATTATGTATAGTAAATATCCAAATCAAATATATAATTGTCATATACAATTATATTCCTCTGCGGTTTTCGTACGGTAATTTTTATACAACGTGTCAAACACATTTATAAACTAACCAGTGTTTTTGTTCGTCATTTTAAATGACATATAATTAATTATATCAAGTATAATTAATTATAACCATCTTAATATTAATTATAATCAATTTATAATTAGTCAGTAAGATTCTCCAATTAACTCCTATACGGTGTGACCCGATAGGATTTGTGTTATGTTGGTAAATAGAATTAAAACTGTTTTAACTTCTATAATCATGAGAGGCATCTGGTATAACGCATCATGACCATCCAATTACACAGATGATGCTGTACTGTACAATATCACGATCCAGTAAACTATTTTACTCGTGTTAATTCTTTTGTCTCATAGTTATCAGATCAGTTTCAAGGTAGGCGTGTGTCATCCTTGCAAACTTAATCTTTTCTTGATCTTGAGCAGATTACCAAATATAATTACTCTTGTAATTATACCGCATGCAGATAATCTTATTCTATCAAGGGGCCCAGTGATACTATAACTCGTATAGAGATACGAGGGACAATAGTACTTTTGGTAAATCATCACTACCTCAGCTAAGATATGTATACCGAAGAGCTACCGTTATAACTGCGTTTTACCGACAGCGTTAGGTAACAGTCACACATACACATCTCTTAGTAGGAAAGATGAATACCTCATACTTTAGAACTAAACACTGAATGAAAACATTAATAACACGACCACAATTCCATTTAATGTTTCATTCGGGGTCTGTCAAATACCATGTTCCTGGAACATGTATCTATGTGATTAAAATGACATCTCTTGTCAATGGTTTGTAAAACTTAACCATCTTTTAATCCACATACTAACCTTGTAGTGGTAATTAGTGTTCCTGCTAATTACCTTGGTTAGTGACTTTTAAGAATATATATCATCTATATTATGAAGTTTCACAATTCCATTCATTGACTCTAGTCAGATAAATGAATGATTCATAAATACAATAATACTCAAGGCAACAAGATGATATTAATCATCCAATTCATGAACAAAATATATATGATACATTTATCGTTTTATTGACTTCTATATTATTACACTAACACTGCCGTGGTGGAGCTCCATCCTTAATGCAAACAATGTTAGTTTTTCTACAAAAAAATAACTAGTAAGTTGATTAAATAATAAATTTTTGCTACCTGACCAACCTGCACCGGAACTCTAAACTCATTGTAGTAAGCGTTTCACACATTATTATTCAATATCCATTCGTGGAAGCCCCAACCTGAGTCATCCACTGCAGAATTGAAGATAAATTGATAAGAATAGTTTTTTTTATCGAGAAATGACTGTATACGACAAAACCAAATTACCTGGAGGAGGTGGCGGCATCTCATCAGCGTAGATAGCGACTCTGGGCTGATCCGGATCTAGTGGTGGGGGCTCTATCTCTGAAAGTCGACAAAGTGCGTTCCTCTCGTAGAACTCCCGGTAGGGGAACCAGTCGATGCTACTCTCGTGAAGCATCTAGAGCTGACTCCGGACATAGAAAATCCCCACAGTTCTCCCCTTGTCCGTGTTCTCGTACGTGTGCTGACTGCCCCATATGGCACCGTACGCGGGACACCTCTCGGCATCCTATCTCCTCAAGAATGGGACAAGAGACGGACGAACTGGCCGACATACCGGCAAATGAGACCACGACCATTGCTGGAATAGAAGAAGTGGTCCGTGGATTTGCATGTTCTTCACCTATATTTGGACATAAGGTGCAATGTTGGTGATTTTGAACCCTAATTATTATAATAAAAATTCTGAAATATTTGTGAAAATTAACCATGCAAGCATGGCACAAGCTTCGGTATAAGTGGGCGATCACAGCTCCACCCCAGTTCCACCTCGATGGACTCTCAATGTCTCCCAGCAGAGAGAGGAACATAATCGGAACCGCGTCACCGCTGGAGTCCACGAACATGACGCTGCCACAGAGATCCATCACAAAGGCCCTCACATACCTAAAAACATAAAATAGTTAAGATAAATAATGGTTTTCACTGTTGAGTTCGTAACATTTTTTAATTTCAAGATTTTAATTATTACCTCCTGACGGCCTCCAGATCAGTGGTCTCGGCTGTGATCTGATGCTGGAAGAAGTGATCGCGGAGCGCCGCTAGGCTAATGCATCCTAAATACCGGAACTCCTCCTCATCCTTCCTCTTCTTCTTCTTCTGCAGCACCTTCGGATCTGTGACCCCTAGAAGCTCCCGTATCATCCCCACGTGAAGTGGACTGTCGGAGACACCGCTGATAGGCTCGCCATCGATCCGTAGACCCCATAAAGCGCTCACATCAGCTAGGGTCACGGTCATCTCCCCAAAGGGAAGGTGAAACGAATGAGTCTCCGGTCGCCATCTCTCCGCGAGCCCGCTCATGAGAGCCTGATCGATCCTACTCTGAGGCATGATAGCCAGCTGATACAACCCGAGATTCATAATGCACGACTCCATCAAAGGATGACCGACGTACGGTATCCCGGGGGTGCGATGTCTCACGGTCAACATTGTCTCGTCCTACATTTAACAATGATTTTAATCTAAGCGACTTACTATATGCCAATTCAAAAACTTTAATTTGAACTAAATTGCTTAAAACCAACGTACCTCCGTAGATGCAAGCGCAATCCGGTGCTGAACGTGTGGAATCCACAGAAGAGGACTGAATGTATCAGCTGCATGTGTAGGGTACTCTGCACCGAGAGCCTCTGCACCAGATGCCTCTACACCGGATGCACTTGGAGCCTCTGTGCTGGACGAACTATCCCCTCTCTCCATAGTATCTGCACTGCATAATTTTCAAATAACTTAAATTTCACAATTTTGGATATAAAAAAGTATAATGTAGGAATTTAGACAGAAACACTAATTTTGGACCCTAAACCCTAATTTATAACTCCTTACCCCTAACCCTGAACCTTAAATTGTCAACTGTAATTTATAGACTGTAAACCCTAATTTTGATCAGTTCAATCGCATCGGGAAAATCAACAACCCGCACACATTTACAATTCAATTTCCAAAATAAACCCTAAACCCTAAACCGTCAACCGTAATTTACAAACCGTAAACCCTAATTTTGATCAGTTCAATCGCGTCGAGAAATCAACAACTCGCACACATTTACAATTCAATTTCCAAAATAAATCCTAAACCCTAAACCATCAACCGTAATTTATAAACCGTAAATCCTAATTTTGATCAACTCAATCGCATCGGGAAAATCAACAACCCGCACACATTTACAATTCAATTTCCAAACTAAACCCTAAATCCTAAACCATCGTTTTAATAAATTCAATCGCGTCGGAAAAATCAACAACCCGCACACGGTAATTAACAATTCAATTTCTACAAAAAAAATTAATAAATTAGGAAGGAACTTACTCGTAAACAATCGACCGAGAGAGAGAGATGGTGGCCGAGAGAGAGAGAGAGGGTTTGGGTAGAGAGAGAGGGGGTGTTCGAGTAGGGAGAGAGAGAGAGATTCGGGTAGAGAGAGAGAGGGTAGAGAGGGTTGAGAGAGAGAGAGAGAGAGGGTGGGGAGGGGGCGGCACCAGGGGGGTTGCAGCAAAGAGGGGGGTGTTCTGGCGGTTAGGTTAGGGGCGGGGGTGGGCTGGGCTTTTAAAAAAAAAAAAATTTAGTCCAACCGCCCGCTAGGGGGGCTGTTAGACGGGGGCACTGGACCACCCCCTACCTGGGCGGTTGCCTGGATAGAGTGGACTGCCCCACCCCTGGGCAGTTGGGGCATATTTAAAAATAAAAAAAATTGCGGACATATTTGATATTTGTTTTTTGTTTTAGGGTATCAATAAAAAAATCGGTATGTACTTGTATCTTAAAGTTTATATGACTCAATTATCTGACAATTATTCATTTTATATCTGTATTCGTGAATTATCAGCTCCATATCCATATTCATATTCATTTAAAACGAATTTAATTTTAAATTTTGGTATCCACTTACTATTTGTATCTGTATTTGTATCCGTTCATTAAAAGACCAATACGAATACATAATGTCGGCTTTCTCACATTGTGAGTACCATATCATATTGGATTTAGTTCTGGTTGAGTTTGAATTTTTAAGAAGGATTAATGGGTCACTCTGTTTTTTTTATTCTTACATGGCCCGTGGGCCTAAATGGGTCACTTTAATTAGTTGGATCACTTTTGTATCGAATATAAATTCTTTCATGTAGATTGATGACTGAGAAAGAGAATAACATGTAAAAAGAATGCTAACTGCATGAGTTGTTATATAACTTCAACCCTAATTTATCACTACCAACGGATTGTCATAAAAAAACACTAATTTATTACGACGAAACTTTTATTATCCGTATGAAACTAAAATAATATAAATTGCCTTCCTAAGTGAGGCATGTTATTTTCTAATTTATTATTAAAGTAATATTAAGTTAGAAGTGTAAGATGGCACTTAAATTTGTTTAAAAAATACAATTTTGATTTATAGATATTAGATGGAATCTACAATTTACTCTATTCCATTTTTAGTGTATGGCATCCGAGGACCAATATTTATTACGCTATTCAGTGACATGTGGTAAATATCGCGTGAGGCTTCGGAGGGTTTTTTTTTATTTATTTTTATCTCGTATTAGTTATTTGTGGCCATCTATATGCCCGTAGTTGTCAATTTTATTTTGATATGATTCATAAATTTAACCAAGATATTTTTAGCGGCCAATATAGAAGTACAAATTAACTAAAACAAATTCAAAAGTGCTGAAAAAATCTCGGAAAGTGCTATGTGCTATGTAACCTCCCGAGATTTTTTTTTTCTCCCATTTTAAATACTCGTATTTTGTTTTTTAATTTTGCTATTAGCCCTATATATGTTGTTGTTTAATTATGACTTCTTCATTTTTATAAATAATAAATATAAGTATTTAAATTCAAATATATGCTATTGTAAATATTACATTGGTGTAGATTTGTTTTAGAAATATTGGTGTAAATTTACATATCTATTTCATTTATATTATAAATAGAAGGGTCGGAGTTTATATCAACTTAGTTCAGCGCGCTATGTATCTCAACAGAATAATATTAATTGTTTATGTTAGTGGGTACTTAAATTGACTAAGGTGGTTAGAGAATTTAATTTAGATTAACCTCTTAGAGCAATATAATTAATTAATGCTAATATAGTATTAGAGTAAAATCCCGTCAGATTTCTATTATAGAATAATTACCTTTCTTTTAATAGTGTTGCACATAATTATAAATCAATGAACAAAAAAGTCACAAACCGCCACACATAAAAATAAGTGTTATCTACTTTGGTAGTAAGCATTTAATTAAAACAAATGGTCGGTTAACAACAATTTCATACAAATTTCTGATGAAATTAATTATTAGCAAAACTCGAGATCGAGTGCTAGCTAGCTTCATAGATGTAATTAATACCAAGCACCAGCCACCAGGCGAAAAGCTAACCGCCTCCGCCTGTATTGAGTAACGAACCGGATTTACGTACTGTGACGGTTGCATAATCTCCAATCAGATAGGATTAGGAAGCCATATGTAGTCTGCTCATTACCTATTCTGCTGCAACACTTTCTCGATCACAGTTCACATCCGTCACAGAAGATCTTAATTAACTAGAACCTGCTTGCAGTTGCAGTTGCCGACTTAATTGCCGCCCTATATATTTGTATTCTATTCACAATTTAAAAGATAAGCACCAACAATATAATATACTACTTACTATACTAGAGACTAGAGAGTAGAGAGCAAAAGAAAAAACGAAAAGATCGATGTGTATAGCTGCCTGGATATGGCAAGCACATCCGGTTTACCCTTTCCTTCTCTTGCTCAACCGAGATGAGTCCCATGACAGGTTTTATATTAATTGTTTCTTTTTTTTTTGTAAATTCTTTAATTTCCACTTGATTTTATGAGTGGTAGCTAGTGATGATAAATCAATCAATGAATTCCAAAATAAAATGTAAAATTTCAGACCAACAAAACCGGCCGACTGGTGGGGAGAGGGCGTAATAAAAATACTTGGAGGCCGAGATGTGGTCGGTGGTGGTACGTGGCTCGGTTGTACCAAAGATGGGAAATTGGCCTTCTTGACCAATGTTCTTGAGCCCGATGGGGACCCCACGGCACACACTAGAGGCGACCTGCCTGTACGATTTCTTCAGGTAATTAATTGCATGTGCATTTTTAATTTGTTGTTGCACAGCATGGTTTGCATAACTCCAATTTTGAAGGATAAATATGCATGGTTAATCGATCATTGATTGATTCCGTAATAGAAAAACAACAATAACTTGAGTATGATTGTAGTATGTCGTTAGCTTGGAATTGTTATGTAAGTCATTAAGCATATTAATCTAATGGATGCCATTATCAACCAATGTTAATTACATAGAAGAGTATATAAAACATGAGTTATAAGCCAAAGACACCCTGATTAAATATCATATTGATTTAAGTTTATAAAGGGAGCAACATGCATGATGCGACAATTGGCAATGAGAATTAATTATGTCATCTAAAACCTCCACATTTCTCAAGTTTCAAAACAAGGCCTCAAATATGAAGAATTTTTTTAATAATCCCCTGGACCAGAGTATTTTTGTTTATTATTTCTTGCTATGGCAACTGGACTGGTAGCCTCTCCTCTTCTGCTTCCCATGAAATTAATAATGTTCTATATTGATTAATACTATCACATTACTGGTAGCAATAAAATTTATGTTTTTTTAATAGTTGTTAGTATTATTATCTGATTAGTATTGATGTGACATTTTTTCCATTTTAAAGAGCATATATTTGATATTTCCTCATTTCCATCATTTGATTAATATGGATGATAATATTAAGGGCTTATGTGACATTTTTACCCTTTTGAAGGTCAAATATCGCATTTCGGTGACTCGAAAGGACCCAGACTTTGACAGGCATCTTAATTTTTTACTGACGGTTACAAGGCTTGTATAATTGTAGGGGAAGAAGAGCCCACTAGATTATGCAAATGAGGTTGCAAAGGAAGCAGGAGAGTACAATGGATTCAACCTAATATTAGCTGATTTGTGCAAAAGGGAGATGGTTTATGTGTCAAACCGGCCAAAAGGACGGCCGACTGCTATTCAAGTTGTCCCCCCGGGTCTTCATGTGCTTACCAATGCAACACTAGATAGCCCTTGGCAAAAGGTACTTTTTTCTTACGTGATTTTAGTTTTCTCCATTTTATTTCTGATCTTTGTTTTCATTGCTCTTTGTTGACTTACCTGTTTCTGGAAATTGTTTTTATTTTCACAGGAAGCATGTACTGGTACAGCTCTCTAACCAAATAGTTTGTTTTCTCTTGTACAGGCAGTATGTCTTCGTACGAGTTTTAAGGAATTACTGTTGAAGCTTGGTGATAAAGAAATGGTTGCAAAGGATTTAGTTGAGAAGCTCATGACAGACAGGACTAAAGCTGATAGCAGCATGCTGCCTAACACTGGTTGTGAGATCGACTTGGAGCACAATACAAGCGCCATTTTTGTAGAGATCAAAACCAACAAAGTAAGATAAGAGAAGCTTTCCATTGCAATAAAATAAAGTACAAGAAACAAAAAGAAATCTGTCCTTGACATATTATCTAATATAAAATATTGTTCTATTTCTATATGAAGGGTATTTATGGTACTCGAAGTACCGCAGTGCTGTCGATGAAAGAAAAGGGCAATGTGAGCTTCTATGAGAAGTACATTGAGGCAGGAATTTGGAAGGATCATACTTTGGAGTACCGTATTGAGGAGTCTCAGTCTCAGTAGAAGACGGTAGAAGTTAATTATTAAGGATTCAGGATCCAACAGCTAGCACTCGTCGTTACATTATATATACAGAGAGTAGCAGTGTTATAAGTATATGAAGTTGACGTAGTAGATAACAATAACATAGTACATAAACAATACAACTATGAAAGTTGAACATTATTTCGGATGGGAAATAACTAATAGTATACTTTTTTTTAGAGCAATAACCAATAATCAATAGTATACTATGACCAGACCCAAACTACAGAGCATTTGCTAGTTCATAATTAAACTATACCACTGTTAGCGAAGGGGGGAGCGAGAGTGAGGAATCAGAGAGAGAGAAGGGGCAGAATAAAGTTAGCTAACGGAGTCAATTAAAACAAGCTACTGATACATGAAATGAAAAGAGATTACCAGAGGCAAATCTCCTTTGTCAACCAAAAAATAAATTATAGATCACGTTAGACTGCAGTGCTCATTTTATTTCTTGTGCATTCTGGATTCTGGTGAGTTCTGGCGAAGAGGCGAGAGAGGCAAAAGAGGTGAGAGAGGCCTTGTCAGATCTGTCCCAGCACTGAAATCTATTGCCTTTCCTGTGGGGCTACTATCTCCTGTCAATCTCGTTTTACGCTTTCCCTACATAAGAAAGGACAAGGAATTCTAACAAGTCAATTTAAGAGCATAAATCTCTGATTCAAAAGTTTGCAGCTTTGGAGGATTTGGGTTTCGATTACAAACTTTTGAATCAGCTACTTCATCCCCATGCCACTACCTCGTGCACCATTACATTTTCAGTGTTTTTTTGGCATGTATATATTTTAAATTTAACTACACAATGCCTTACCTGTACAGAGACTTCACACAGAGTGGTGACCCTCGCTAGGGCACCTAGCAGAGATAGGTTTATGCTTGTGTAAGTCTGTGGCTAACATGCATGTGGCAGGCACAAATGGAGAATATATATATATAGGACACCTGGCAGATGAAGTTGTGTCTGGCATTGCTTTCTCGACCGAATTAGGTGTTCGGCGGACCAATTTTGGTCAGTAGGAATTTGCTGGGGTAGTTCCCGTTCTTCCAATTTCAATGTAATTTTGGGCCAAATGACATGAAACCCAGAGTCAGATTGAATTTATTATTTCCCAATCTCTCTCCTCTCTTTCATGGCAGGCGGAGGTGACGGTCCTCCAATTTTTTTTCTTTTTTCGCGTTTCGCCCCTGGCTGCTCTGCCTCCCTGCTAGCGGAGGGTTGAGACTTGAGAGCACTTTTGTTTTTTTGATTGATCTGGGCTATGGGTTCTGGGCTTTGGGTTCTGGGCTCTGGGGTAGGCAAATTCAAAAATCTGAGGCAGGCAAATCCCTAAAAAGGCCCGGTCCCAATGATAAATGTTACCAGAAGTCCAGAACCCAAAAAAGGGTTTGAAAAAAAAAGAGGAAATAATTTAGAATGACATTAATTAATTGGTCTCCTCATATCATTCTCCCTGGCAGACTCGTCAAGGTCACGCTCAAAGAGAGAGTCAGAGAGCATCCTCTCTCCTCTCCTCTCCTCTCCTCTCCAGCTTAGCACAGTGTGCTGACAGCTGATCATTGCCGGCTTGCACAGACATCTTTTCCTCCACATGTACATATATATCTCTTCAGCGCTTTAATTTGCATTCATGCTTAATTAATTGCCTCCCACTGGTATATATCATTTAATTTCCAGAGAAACCATAAGTAGCTAGAATGTTCTTGTGTTAGTTTAAATAAACAGAGATATATATTGTTTGTGGCTGCTATAGTAGTAATTATTAACAAATTAAGGATTAATTCCGATGTCAGATTTTCGGTAGTGGTATTATCAGGTCTTGACAGTTGCGGTGGCATTGTCATTGGCAGCCCTTGGCCACTTGAGAAGAAAATGTTTAGCTAATATTTGCCTTCACTTAATATCTTAGCATCATTAATTAGAAACATGGTATCAATATAAGATTGAGATTGATCAAATCAAACAAAATGAAGAAATTTTGAGTGATGACGTGCATGGTGTTTGCATATACCACCAAACTAAATAGTTTTTGCCCTTCTTTTTATGGTGTCGATCTAATTGCAACTTTAGGAAAATGGAGGTTAATATGTGAATTTGAAGTTCAACCAATGAAATAAAACAGTTAAGTTTTAAAATCACGAAATTAAGGAATAGCTTTACTAGTTCGACCACTACAGCACAGAAACCCTTCTGCGATCGGCCAAATTGGTCACAGAAGGTTAATGCGCCGGTCGCAGAAGGTCCGGTCACAGTTGCTCCGTCGCTGATGCCCTCCCCGCTGACGTCACCGGTCGCTGAAGGGTTAAAAATCGGTCACAGATGTCCCTACAGCGCGACTGATGAGATCAGTCGCTGATGCTAGATGCTGACGTGGCTGAAGCCCATCAGAGACTGATTTTTCGGTCGCTGAGGGGCCCAAAATCGGTCGTAGAAGGGTAATTTTTTTTTTTTTGGTATTTTTTTTGTTATTTTTCTTTTCCTCAATTGGTACGAAATGTACCAAGCAATTTAAAAAAAATTCACAAGCAATTTAATTGGTACGTAATGTACCAAGCAATTCACAGACGTAAACATTAAATATCTAAAGTACTACATAAACATCAAATATCAAATATCTAAAGTACGACATAAAAATAAAATATCTAAAGTACGACATAAAAATCAAATACAACTCTATATTCTTGCAAGCCAACAATACACACCTTTTGTTTGCCATCTTCCCACATCAAAAGCTTCCTAGACATATTATCTTTCAAATTAGTAAAATATTTCTTACAAGACCTTTTGCTGATACAACTGGTTCAACTGTCTCCTTGTAAACCTAGAAAAGAAGGCAGAAAAAGAAAGATTAAGAACACAAATGAAGGATGAGTACCAACAATAGAAAAACTTAAATAGATTATTACAAATTCCACCTGTACAAGCCTTCACATAAAGTTGTCTCTTTTAGCTATCTCCTTCTTCCTTCTTAGTTATCTCCTTCTTATTTAAGGGCCTTTAGCGAACCTTCAATTGACCTCCAGTCTGTATCTCTTTATCCATAGGGAAGGGTTTTACAGAAACATTTCCTGGCAATGTATCAGGTTTTGACCTCCAGTCTGTATGAGTATAGTTTGAAGGGAAATCAGTGCAAAGATCTTTTTGAATTTATTGGGCCATGTAAAGAATTAAAACTGTCAAGTAGGTAATATTTGTAATTGCAAAAGAAACCAAACTGACCACTGATTGTTACAGGAACAAAAGAGAGACCATCCTAATCCTGATTCAAGAATCGACTATAATTGCATCATTAACACCTCATGTTGGAGCCAGTCAATGTGATTGGCCCCTTTAAATCAAATTCATATCCTTGTAATTCCTTTTCTTCTTACTATTGATGTTCATGTTCTTCCTCTCAAATCTAATCTTAACAAGTAGTAACCAATTTAATAAGACAGAAATTCAAATAAACAATTTCTGTCCAAAGACTAACAATAGGAACAAGTTCATCTAAGAAGAAAATAAATCTGTAATCAAAATATTAAATACTGTTAAATTATACTTTGTCCATTCAAAATTGGTGATTTTGTTAGCCAACAGTATTGTAGGTCCATTAAGCATACAAATATGGAGTGATCTTAGAAAAAAAAATATCAATAAAAAATTAAGAGAACCTATCATATTACTTGCCAATGACATACCAGTAAAGGCTGATATATACTACAGCACAGGGACCAACTGATTGTAAACTATCTAACGGTAAAGAAGTTCCATCCCATGCATCACTGTTTTGATTATAATCCTAAAATAGTAAAATCCACTTCGCACAACAAAGAAAAGTACCTCCCAATGTACCAGCACTAGGCTTTCATCAAGATAGTTGTGGTAATGCCCCTCATCTTTCACCATATCCTTATTCCTCGCATCACCAGTTCCAGAAGGCATCTGATACAGTGTGGTAATGCCCCTCATCTTTTCAAGATAGTTGTACCTGTATTAACTTTACATGTTATAACCCAAGAATAGATATATTAGATTTCTCTAAGACAAGAAAATAAGTCCAGGTGACCTAGAGATGTATTTCCCTATATTATGTTTTGAACATTTTTCAGTTTAATTTCTGCCAATGAGTTTAACATAGATGTTAAGGTATAATTTCTGACACGTAGATCTCCCCACTCGCGCCTCTTTGTAAACCCCTCGTCCCTCTCCCGTACTCTCCCTTTTCAAAAATACCGAAAAAGAAATATCAATACTCGGTAAAACGGAGATCTACATACCAAATGCAAGATCTAGAACAAACAACTACTTGAAGCCATTTGCTCGTCACAGCGGGGTCGGGCAGCCGGGGATCAGGCGGCAGCGGCAGCGTCGGCTAGAGAGAGAGAGAGAGAGAGAGAGAGAGATAGAGAGAGTGAGAGAGAGGAGAGGTCGGGGTGGCCGGGGGTCGGGCGGCAGCGGGGCTCTGTGTTTTTTTTCCGCTAAACCTAAAACCTGGGAGAGGGAAGAAAGAGGTGGGGATTTTTTAGGGATACCCTTCAGCGACCGGGCCAAATCGGTCTCTGAAGGCTGTGGGCGTCGGTCGCTGAAGGGTTCGTCGCCGAAACACTTCATTTTTATTTAAAAAAAAAATTTGGGTCTTCAGCGACCAGCATTCTAATCGGTTGCTGATGCCGGTCGCTGAAGTCCCGTTTTGTTGTAGTCGACCTAGATATTATAATTTTTGTTTATTTTTATTTATTTTTATTTTATTTTAAATTGCAAACTGTAAGGTTAAATATATTGGTTTGATTTGTGGGCACTCAAAGCTACAGCTCCTGATTCCGATCATGAGTCTGTGACAAGTCTGTGTCTCCATTGCACGGTTTGAGTCCGTAGCGGATAGTTCCCAGGTTCGAGTCCTAGATAGGTCTGAATACGTGGAATGGTTCGAGTCCGTGGCATATGGTTTCCCACTAGTCTGGCCGGACGAATGACGTTCTCTCCTGCTCATGAGGGACGAGATTAACTATTTTTACGCCATGCTAGTAGTTTTCTCCTATTTTATATGTTTGGATGAAGAATCGATTTAGAAGTAAGAATCACGGGATTTAGATATATCCATCTGCCAGCGTGTTATGTTACCTTGGGGGCAATGCTCATTGTCACTAGGCAATGTGTATCATCGCACTCTCCGATTGCAGTACTTGGATAATATCTGATTCGCACGGCACGGGGTGACAGGGTGATAAATATTCTGTATTATTATATTAGTTCCCACACACAGTATTTAGGTACTGGACTTTGATTTGATTATGAATCTCATATTCTCCTTTTGTTTTATTTTGGGAATCTTTTGCATGTTGGCATAATAGGTTAATCGCATCATTGGATAGCTGCACTTACTATATGTATTTTCTTTTTAATAGATTATAAGCTAGGTGATATTATACATACTATATAACTTGCATATGAAAAGTTTGTTTACCAGTCATACGTAGTTTTATAATTAAAAGTACTTTGACCGTAGAGGATCCCTAAAGGGATAATTCTGGGTAACATACTGGGTGATTTGTCGCTCACCCACAAGTTGTTTTGTGGGTTTTAGGTATAGAGACTGGTGATCAGTAATAGGATTTGCCAGGAGCTGTCCCCGATGACCACGTAGTTTGATTTATGTTTTATATGGCTTTTGGGTTAGGTTGTACGAGGTCTGATGCTTTTGTTTCGCACATCATACTCACTAGATCATGTATCCCCTTTCCTTAGATTATGTTTTACTTTATTATGGTGTGGGTTGTATGGACACTATATGTGTATGTTTATTTATTGATACTATGACTTGTGCTTTATGTTATGATTATTCACGCTTCCGTATTTGCTTTACTATTTGTAATTGTTTGGCCTTGCGTGTTTATTGAATTAATGAACATGAGGCGAGGAAATCCCGGTTTGGGTGTGACAACATGATTGTCATGGGTGACGATGAAAGGGAGATTGCTCAACTAAAGGAGAGATTGGGCAAGGAATTTGAGGTAAAAGATCTAGGATTGCTTCGATACTTCCTTGGGATTGAGGTAGCTCGTGGAGCAGAGGGATTGTTCTGTCTCAGAGGAAGTATGTACTAGATCTTCTCATAGAAACATGCATGTTGGGATGCAAGCCTGCAGTTGCTCCATTTGATCAGAAGTTCAAGTTGAGTGCAGAGGCAGGAGAGCCAGTCGACCGTGAGAGGTACCAGAGATTGGTAGGCCGTCTGATCTATCTGAGTCACACTCGTCCCGACATCTCATTTGCAGTGAGCGTGGTGAGCCGCTACATGCATGACCCGAGGAATGGTCATATGGATGCAGTGTATCAGATTCTGAGGTACCTGAAGAGTGCATCAGGAAAGAGGTTAATCTTCAGAAAGAATGGTCATTTAAGCATCGAGGGCTATTGTATTCTGACTGGGCTAGTTGTGCCGATGATAGAAGGTCCACCTCAGGGTATTGCATGTTTGTAGGGGGCAACTTGGTCTCTTGGAAGAGTAAGAAGCAGTCGGTGGTAGCGAGGTCAACAACAGAGGCAGAATACATAGCCATGGCCTTAGGAGTTGCCGAGTTGTTAGCCCTATTGGTGGAGCTAAAGATGGATCAAGGAACTCAAATGAAGCTATGGTGCGATAACAAGTCAGCAATCAGCATTGCCAACAACCCGGTGCAGCACAACAGAACCAAACACGTTGAGATCGATAGGTTCTTCATCAAGGAGAAACTGAATAGTGAGCTACTGAAGCTAAGTCATGTTCCAACCGGGGAACAAGTGGCAGACTGCCTCATCAAGGGACTTAGTTCATTAGATCTATCTAGATTGTGTAGCAAGATGGACTTAGTGGATATCGTTCACCCATCTTGAGAGAGAGTGTTGAGATTTGTATTAGTTTTAGGGACCTATTGGTAAAATAGGCATTAGGAAAAGTCTGTGGACTTATTTGTAAGATTGTAAGGCTCTATATAAATCCAAAGGTTAATGAATGAATTAGGGTTTTTACACCAAAAGTCTTTTTTTCATGTACTTGTTTAATTTATTTAGAAAATGTAACTCCCTAGTTTTTTTTTTTCTTTTGTGAGCCATTGAAAAAGTAAAAAAGGAAGCTAATTTGTATGTAATTTCCCTAAATAATATGAAACTTCAATCTAATTTTTATGGAAAGGAAGCTACACTTGCATAAATACAACCACAATATACAGGAGGATGGTACACAAATCAATTAATATAGAAGCATTATTCTGTCCTGTCTATGATAAGACAACTTCATTTCCTATTGTGTTCTTTAGTCTCTGTTCTGCCTTCTCTACCTGTACACAACCAATCAAGTGGTACTTTAGATGCTTCTAGCACCAAATTAGATATAGTTTAGACTCCTGTGTATGATACATTATCATGCATCATTTCTCCAAATCTCACAGAATTTGGAGTGCTTAACCTATAGCCGAGAATTCTGGTTTCATCCAGGTTACAGTCATACATGAACCAACTGGTATATCTGAAATATGAACCGATACAGGCTATATATGCTGCATTTAGCGAAACTAAAATGTAACCATTTCAGAGTGAATTGTCAGTAGAGGTGTTGATGCTTTGACTAAGCTGGCATGCTAAGGTTTTCAGCTGAATCCAAATTAATTTAAAAAATTTAATATTTGCAAATATTTTGGGTGCCATTCCTATTTGTAGAAAAACCAAACTGTTATTTCTATTGTGCCACTGGGGCTATCACACACAAGCCCATTTGCTGACGATAAGTATTCTTCAAGTAAAATTACCTCTTGGTCCCAGTCGGTCATGGCAGTTTTAATACTGAGTATAATAGTTTGCACTAATACTCCAATAACAACTCCCCAGAACAATCCCTGAAAAAAGGCCATATAAATTATTCAGAAAACTCAAAGATGCCTCAAATTTTACCAAAAACCATCAATCATCTTCTACAATCTACTGCCATATCCTCAATTTGGGAACTTTCCCTTTATAGTGAAAAATCAAATTGAAAATGTCGATTTATGAACATGCTAGAAATTGCAAGTACCATAGGTGCCTGTAGATTATAATTAAGAAATATATTTTTCTACCATTTAGATGGAATAATCAGTAGAATTTACTAACAGCTTGCTGCAGTTGTTGAGGGAATCTATAATGTACTTACAGTAAGTTCGAGGCTCATCCTGAATCCAAGAAAATATGCAATGGGGAAGCCAATCAAGTAATATGAAATGATGTTTACATATGCAGCAAAGTCTTGCCAACCGCTCCCCACAGCAACACCTAAAATGCTAACACTACTTAATAATGGTGATCTCTTATTATGCAATTGTATATTCAAGAATGGCATGAGCAGAACTTTTCTACATCAAAGAAAAGACAAGACAAATGCATAACTTTCAACAACCCCATTATATTGTAATTAAATGTAACTCTATTCTTTAAGCATTTCTGGTGAGGTCCTATTAGCAATTATACTCTGCTAACAGGTCAGATGGTGCAGTTCGACAAATTCAATCCCTACTTTGCTTGGGTTCTATAAGTTCCCTAATTGAGGACCGTTGAGGTAACAATAAGGGGTGATTGAGACCTAATTTAAATGCAATGAATAGTCTCAATCATACATATATTTGTTTGTCAATTGAGTTTCTATCGGTTAAAATTGCACGATTCATTTGGAATACGGTTCCATGATAGTTCCTCAGATAGCAATTCTTTAAGAGGTATTGGAGGTATCCCAAGGGCGTTCTGGGAACTGGTAATTGCAAGGCAATATTACAGATATTTATTGGCATTACCTGACAGAATTGGATGGATGCCATTTAACATGATGGAGATTGCCATTAAAGGCGATAGATCTTTCACTTCAGCAATCACATCGGTGTTGTAAGTGAATAGCTTTGTGAGCTGAGTTGTAAGCACCAATATTAAAGTAGTGACAACCACACTGATTGCAATTGTTGTAATTATTGCCACTATTGCTGAGAACTTGGCCAGTCTTGGGTGGCCAGCACCAAGTTCTTTACCTATTCGTGCACTGCAAAAGTACAAAAAATTTAAAGAAGGATTTATCATATTTGGTAAAATATCTTGAACAACTTTTCATTTCTCTTAAATTAGACTCTTTTAAACAGTTTGAATTGGACTCTTTTAGAATATCATAACTGAACTTGATATTCAGCTTTCCATGCTTGATGCATACTATATTAATTTGGATGACCTGGATTCAATTCATTTTCTGATTGTCGAACCTGACTGGGTTGAATTTGTTTACAGTTACAAGTCATGATCTTACCACGCATATTATCAAACAGGTTGAACATATCAGTAGTCGTGATTTAATATATAGTCATTTCTTCAAACACCTTCTATGCAAAAAAATGTAATGCATGCAGATGCATAAGAAATGATATTGTCTTTTGCATAAGAAATACAAGTCAACAGACCATTTTTTACGCACTTTGTTCAGCTATACACCAAAATTAATGCAGACTTGATTAGTTAACTAAAAAATATGCAAAAGGATAACTAATATGTCATGTGTGTGCCCGTGCCCGGTGCATATTGATATATATTTTGGACTTTCTGGGTATATATTCATGATCTCCTGTTTTCATTATAAAAACCATCAAAATCTTTAGTTAGATAAATTGAGTAAACATTTATCTTAATGATTTGAATCCCTTGCTAGGGTAGTAAAGATTTGTTACATTTCCCCTAACCTGGCAGCATTGCTCAGACCAAACATGATCATGAAGTCCCAATTCCACCAATTGGTACTGAGATAAGTCAGAATTCAAAAGGTTAGAAACGCGAAATTTAATTTAATTTTTTCACTAATTCAAAATTGATGTGTGTGTGTGTGTGTGTGTGTTGATCAAAAGTGGGGGGAGACCCACTGATTTCACTACGAAACAAGAAAAAAATTTCTCCAAAAGTATATAAATAACGTACCATATAGAAATGGCATCAAGGGAGATTTCAGGATTTCGAAGGTAACCACTGAGTAGAGAGATCATTGGTAAGTACCATATCTCCAACCTGTTGAAAGAAATTTGGCTTATTTGTGCAAAGAGAAGAGCATGAACAATTGCCATCTTGGATCTTGGTAGTTGGCACTGCACTAGATATATAACCTTCACCATTATGGTACCAGACCTAAAGGTTGTACAAAACCAGACCTACCTGGATCTGGTAGGCAATCTTCCTTAATTGGGTTTGTGTTTATTAAATTGATGAAATCTTTTTGGTACCAGACTACCAGTTAGGACCAGTATGAGGAGGAACCTGCTCAAAATTGCAAGCACCGGTACAACTGTGAAAGAACTCACGCTGTCATAACAGTCGATGCAAGTGCAAGCTTGACATAATCCCAAAAACCAGCAAATACATCTGAAGAAAAACCACTCCATGTCTCTTTACATGCTGTGCTATGAACAATGTATAGCCATGTGAAGAGCGTGAGCAAACAACACGAAAAACTAATCACAAGTGAAACCCCCGAAATTCCAAATTCCAGCACCACTACCGCTAACCATGTAATCAACACATGAAAGACGAGAATGGTAATGGAGATATATGCCACCTGATAAATTCACTACATTATTTTAGCCCCTTTGAAATTGACTTAGTTTGAGACATCAACAATCCTGATGAACAAATTATAAGCATTTCCAGAAAATACATCTATACACATTCATGATGAGGAATTAATTTTTCACATACCGGGTTCACTATATTCTGAGCTTGAAGAAACCTTTGCATCGGTGTGTAAAGCATGATAGCCAAAACATGAGGGATTAAGCCACGTGCATAAGATTGGCCCATAAAGGCGATCTCTTCTTCCTGGCCAATCACAACTAGTAAAGTGCCAGAATAATAGAACATGAATCCGAGGAGGATGGCAACTATGAAGTGAAGCACGAGAGCCTTTTGAAGTGTTGTTCCCATGGTTTTGTATCTCTTGGCACCGTAAGCTTGCCCGCAGATTGTTTGAACTGCATTCGCCATGCCAAGCTGTAATCATAATTTGTAATACATCGTATTGAGTTGTAGGAAACTTTTCACATATAGTCATATCTAATTTTGATAGTTAGTGTGGCTGTCAGTTAAGACCTACACAAAGAAGGTTTATATATATGTCCACAGATCTGTATTGAATTGAGTATATGTAATCAAATAAACTGCATTAATAAGTAAACATGATAAATTGGAAAACTATTTACTAACTGCATCTGCATGGTACCAAATCTAAAGTAAACACAGCTTTAACGACCACATGGTGTACATGAATGGTCGTTAAGATTTAATTAAGCCTTTTTTGGGTGTCTATATATGAAACTACTATTACTACTTTCTCCTTGAATTTGCTCATTATCAATAAAAAATAAATTCACACACTAGATTTCTCTTCTTTCGTTGAGTACCGTATCATGTAGCTGGGATGGATGGTATCCCCAAAATAAAATGGTCAGCCCAAACGATGGGTAAACTATTTACAGATCTGGTGTGGCTTCATGCAGAGCACCAGTTACATACTTTTCCTTTTTTTCACTATTGATCGTGCGCTGGGTGAAGCTAAACTAGCTCTGTCAATATCTTTATCCCCAGTTGATTAAGCTAAACTTGTACCCCTATTTTATCGAAATAATTTCAAGTTTTCTAAACTTGCTTACCGAGACACCGAATTCAACAGACTGCACACCCACACCGGTGACTGCAACACCAGCAAGTTCGAGTGTCCCGAGCCGGCCAGCAAACATCATACTGACAGTACCAATCATAAAAGCCGACAGCTGTACAACGACCGAGGCCCAGGACAGGCACCACAGGTTGCTCCATTCCCATGTAGCGAGCCGCCTCTGCCTCACCAGATTCCATTGTGGTCCCTGCCGCATCAATTCTCTCTCCCATGCTTCTGAGGCCTCCTCTTCTTCCTTGCTCAACAGTGGCAGCGTTGTGCCTCCCATGCTTTGCTATGACCTATGAGGAGATCTTTTACTTTGTGGCCAGTTTAAATGGCAATGTGGTTGGTTGTATACTTGTATGATTTGATTATACCGCTAATTAAGATTTGGTAGTAGGTACTCATGTGATTACCATCACCATCGCTAATTAAGACAGTTCTTGTCAAAATTCATTGTCATTTGTATGTGGCTTTCACTCTCTTTCAGCCAGCAAGCAGCTCTCCCAATTATGACAATCCAATAAAATAGAAAACGCACTTGTCAGCCTCTGACAAGTTCTCAAAAAAAATAAAATAGAAAACGAGAGCAGTTTTAAGACAGAGAGAAGAACAAAACATTCTACAATAAACCTACCCAATTAAATATTAACATTTACAATATCCAGCATACACAAATATAAGAAAATAAATGTATATTACACTTTACAAGAACATATTCAAAACGAAAAATGAACAGTATAAATGTAAAAAATAAAAAGAATAAACCCTCTTTACAAAACTCGCTTCTTAAACCCACAGACACACACACACACACACACTCAAACAATGAAAGACCAATAAATTTAAGCTCTCTGAAACTGTTGATATGTACTGGAAAAATTCGGCAGCTTATCAACATGCTTCAATGCTCTTTCAGCAATCTGTCTCGTCCTATAATCTCCGGTCCTGAATGCCTCAACGAGCGCGCTGCCTACGCTCTGATCACCAGCCACTTCTCTCGCAATATCCTCTACCCTCAAAATTCTCTCCACTACCCAAACTGCCTTCTGAGTTATTCCATTACTCCTGTTGTCCACTAAAACATCGAGTATCGGCCTTATACCCTCCGCCTCATACAAAACAAAGACCCCTTCCATTATATCCAGACCATCACTCAACAGTGTGCAAAGTGCCCCTAGTGCCGCCTCGACAACTTTCTCGTTTTGGTGGTCCAAACATGCAATCAACCTCTCAACTGCTCTCCCTTGGAGAAGACAGAATGTCTCTCTCATTGAACAGAAACCATGATGCACACGGCATAAACCCTGAACTGGAGCTGGCTTAGAGAAAACTCGGCAGCATTTCACTGTTGGTGGATCTGGCACTATTGTCAGATTTTTGCTCTCTTGTGAGAGATTTCCTAACACCGTGACACAGGCAATTTGCAAATTGTCCTGCCCAGTCATTTGCAATAAATCCAAAAATACCTCGCCGAGGTCATACTGTATGGAAAAATTCAGGTAGTCGGGTTCACTGAGGCCATAGGAGATGCGGCAGAGGATGTGGGCTATGCCTTCTTGGAATACAGTGACGTGGCGGTTACTGAAAATGACACCATTCTTTATTTCAGAGAGTCTGATGGCTAGGGTTCGGAAGGCTCCCAAGTCGAAGAGCTGACGTGTTAGACCAGCCTCCCTCTCAGGGAGGTCGGCTAAGAGTTTGACTGCTGCAGTTTGTTCTTCTGTTATTATGTTGCTGTCTGATATGATGCGCATGAGGCTGCTGAGGTGGCCTGCGCTGCCTCCAAAGGCGTCAGAGAGCTCTTGCCCCATGTATGAGGAAATGTTTCCCAGAAGCTTTAGTGCGGCCACACGGATGTCCCTAGAGTTGTCATAGAGTATCAGTGTCATACCAGTAGGCAGTTGGTATATTATCAGCAAGTACAACATTACTGATTTGGTTAATTAGTTTGCTTTATCACTTTGTAGTTTGTACTGATAAAAATCTTTAAGGATGTCTATTAGCTTGCTATAATATAACAGGCAGGTATTTAATATGACATCTTACTGATAATGTACAGGCAGGTGTCCAATTAGGACATATTGGGACAGTATTTTCGCATATAGCACGTGTCCAAGTCCGGCTTAAATGAACCAGTATGTCCACCAACATAATTGTTGATTTCTGTAGCTTACAATTTGTAAATCAAACCAGCTTTCTTTTATCCCTTTATATATATACCAATACAAAGCCTGACCATAAGATAACAGTAAATAACTTAATCAAATGAAGCTACCTGTGTACAGCCTCAATAAACTGAATCAAACTTATAATCGCACCAGAGCTCCTAACAGCCGCAACAACTTCCTTAGCTGAGGCCGCTGACTCAGTCAATCCAACCAGAACCTGAAGTAGCCTACACTCGATTGCGGGTCCCGTGTTACTAATCAAGTGTAGCAAACTATGCACCACATCCTCTGACAAGAGCGTGACCATCCTACCATTGTGCTCAAACTCAATCACTTCCAGCTGAGCATCTGAACTCGCAATGTTCGCTAAAACTGAAGCAGAAAGTTCCTTCAGGCGCATCGGGAACTTATGCATACCGACTGAGAAGAGGTCCTTTATAAGAGGAGGGAGTATGCCAGCCTCAATTAGGGCCTTTGAAGAGGCCTCATTGGAGGAGATCTCTTTTAGGGCTTTTAAGGTTGCTTCTCTGGCTTGAAGGGTGCCAGTTTGCATTATCTTTATCAGTATGGGGCCTACCTTGGAGGCTACAGTGGCTTTTGCATCATTGGCTAGAACTAGCTCAGAGAGGCACTCAATCATGGAGAGTTGTACCTCAGGTGTACCTATCTCAGTTATAAATATCAAATAAAAAAGGAGTTTAATAATGTTGCTGTAAGTTGAGAATAAAAATTTACCAGATTTTAATTTGTTTGTGCCGTACTGGTGCAACCAATATCACTAT
Source organism: Carex kokanica (assembly GCA_025461125.1). Classification (NCBI taxonomy): domain Eukaryota; kingdom Viridiplantae; phylum Streptophyta; class Magnoliopsida; order Poales; family Cyperaceae; genus Carex; species Carex kokanica. Next base: position 714,477 of record JAJGRX010000082.1, read on the forward strand.
TGCAGTAGTACCATATATATAGGGATGGGCTATGGTGAGACGTGGAGTAAAACAAGTTTGTACTCCACGCCTCATTATTTCCATTTTGAAAATCCAAACAACCGATCTGAACCGTTCAACATGATCTCCATATTGAAATGTGCTTGGAGACCAAATTTACGTTTTTTGGAATTTTTTTACTATTTATTAAGCCACTTTGAAAATCGCTGATCCATTGGTCCAGAATTTTTTACTGTTTTGCTACTGTTCACCCGGATCAGCGATTTTCAAAGTGGCTTAATAAATAGTAAAAAAATTCCAAAAAATGTAAAATTTGGTCTCCAAGCACATTTCAATATGGAGATCATGTTGAACGGTTCGGATCGGTTGTTTGGATTTTCAAATTCGAAATATAGCGTGGAGTACAAACTTGTTTTACTCCATGTCTCACCATAGCCCATCCCTATATATATATATATATGAGGAGGGTTACAATACCTCATGCCTTTCATACCTCATCATACCTCATATTTTATATGTTCATTTTCAAAGTCTAACCTGTCGATCCGAACCGCTCAACATGATATCCATACTTAAATATGCTTGGAGAAGATATTTTATATTTTTTGGAAATTTTTTACTATTTTTTTTAGATAGGTAGAAAATCACTGTTTTTGGACGGTCCAGAAACAGTGATTTTGTACCTATCTTTAAAAATAGTAAAAAATTTCCAAAAAATATAAAGTTTCATCCCCAAACATATTTTAGTATGAATATCATGTTGAGCGGTTCGGATCGACGATTTGGACTTTAAAAATGAAGATATAAAATATGAGGTATGATGAAGTATGAAAAGCATGAGGTATTGGAACCCTCTTCTCTCTCTCTCTCTCTCTATATATATATATATATATATATATATATATTTCTTTTAACTTTCAAATAGAAGAAGTCAAACTTCTATGACAAGTACAATCCATTGGCAAATTATGCCAATTCATCCGGCAGGGTCCCCTCTTTTGTCTAAGCTATTTATCCAATATATTTTTTGTACAATAAACCGTTTTTGGTCTTACATACTTCTTTCATACAAGGTATCCACCTTTTTTGACTTGTTATATACCTTTGAGCTATTGTACAGATTATTGAAATAAATTACCTTCAATGAGCTTCTTCAAAAGGGGCATGAGCCTCCCATTTTCAGCCATGGGCTTTATATTAGCCTCGCACTTCTCCAGATTTTTCAAGGTACTCTCAGCATGCTCTATAGCCACTATATTCTCAGCTTTACTGCTAGCCATACCCACCAATATGAGTATCGCACCGTACACTGCACCAATTTTTTCACAGAGAGGTTCCAGTATGGAGAGCTCATATAGTAGTGAGACAGCCAAGGCTCTTTCTTGGAAATATTCATTTGATAGGAATTTTATTATTGTTCGTATTGTATCTCCTTCACTTATAGGTTCCTGCAAACAGATAATAGAAACATAATCTGCCTTGTGCATTAATCTTTCTCTGATAATAGAAACCTAATTTTGCACTTGAATTTTTTTTTCAGGCATAGAGCCTCCATTAGTCCATTATACCCTATAGTAGCCCAAAGTAAAGATTAGTTACCAGAAAAACTGCATTATCATGCCTGACGAGCTTCAGTTCTGAGTTTTACTTTTACATACTAATATCATGACAAATTAAGAAAATAGCAAACTCCAAAAAAGTTTCCCTTCTTTTTGCGCCTAATGCTTTCTGTCTTTTTGCACTGCTGTGTTTTTTTTTTTTTTTATCTTTTTACATTTTGACATGAAACAACTATGCTGCTATTTAAAAATATTGAAGTGAAATCACAAAACTAACCTTATTATCATCATTTTCTACTGAAATCACACGAAGAACCTCCAAAGCCTTGAGCCGAACCTGTCTATTGCTACTCCTCAGCATATCAACAATCATTGGTATCAAACCCTGATTCCTTACCAAATCCTTATTCGCCTCATTTCTCTGACAAATATTAATCACATGCCTTAATGCTCCCACGGCATTTTGTTCAGAACTGATCAGTGTCAGAGAGACCCTTGCCTTTTCAAGCTCCCTCTCTGCTCTCCTCTTCCTCCATTCCTCTATAGCCATTCTCAGTGCTATGCAGGGTGTTAGATCAGTCGAATTTAATGCAATTTGGGTTAACGGGCATGTGGGTTTGCGCCCAGTTTCACGGCACTCTTTGAACCATTTTAGGATGGCTTCTCGTTCAAAGGTCTGGCCACTCTCTATGGTGACTGGGTCCCGCATTACCTGACGAGTCAGAGGGCACATGAAGGCATCAAAGACTTTTTCTTCATAAACATCGCTAGATTGTTCGTCAGAATCAAAACTTAGGTTGTTTGACTCCATGTCTGCTGATGAGGCTTCTAAATTTTGGAAAAAAAAAAATGGAGCATTAGATGTGGAATTTAAGAGCTCAAGAAGTAAACCACCCTAATTCTAGGTCAATTAACAACCGTGAAAGGGTGCTAATTGAACCAATTATTTTAATCGATGAAGAACACACCGCTTCTTCCCAATCATAGAAAACTCACTCCTATCCTATGTACACACAGCCAAACAAGACCACAGCCACAGAGAGAGAGAGGGAGAGGGAGAGGGAGAGGGAGAGGGAGAGAGGTTAGGTTACCTTCTATTGATTAGAGAGAGAAGACAGAAGCTTTGGTCAAAGCTTAGGCGCGAACCTTTTATTGACTAGTGTATCACACAGAAGAGAAGAGCAAGAGGAGGAAGACGAAAGAACTTTCAGCAAAATAAAACAAATAAAAAAATCATAGAAATTTGGCTGCGCCAGGAGCACAGGAGTGAAAACTATTAGTTCTTGTTACAAACGTAAGGACCCACTCTACATGGACGTGGTTTTGTTGTGTGGTGATGCTCCGGTTCTTCTCATATTATTAGTTGTCATTAATTTTAATTTTAAGGGAGAATTTCCCTCTGTACCCATGCCGCTATTTTTATCATATCCAAAGTTAATTAGAAATTAATAAAAATGCCCAAATTTGCTAGAAATTAATAAAAATGTTCATACCGGTCAGAAAATGGCCAGTTCCTATTTAAAAGACTACCGGCTAGAAAATAACCGGTACTCTTTTTAAATAGACTACCATCCATTTTCTGTCCGGTACCCTTGCTATATATATCTGTGGGCTGTTGGCAGAATTTCTTACAATTTATTTTACCAAATTTTACACTATCTCTCCTCAGTTGAGTCATTTCTCCCAGATTTCTCCTTCTCTTCTCAGATTTGCAAGTAAGTTCCTCTAATTGTTTTTTAGTGCAAAATGGTTGTAAAATGTTAGGATTTGTTAGTAATGTACCAAAATTAGAATAATTAGTTGTAATTAGAGTAATTAGCCAAATTTAGGGTTTACAGTTTATGATTTAGGGTAATTTATTGTAATTTAGTATAATTAGCATGGGTGACCATATTTCAGCGTATTTTAGCATGTTTTACCATAATTAGGATAATTAAGCGTAATTTAGGGCAATTAAGCGTATTAGGATAATTAGACCATTTGAACATATTTTACCGAAATTAGCCTATTTTAGGTTATTTTAACCGCAATTGGCCTATTTTAGCATATTTTACCATAATTAAGCATATTTGGGCATGTTTTAGCATGTTTTAGCCTATTTTAGCCTATTTTAGGTTATTTTAACCGCAATTGGCCTATTTTAGCATGTTGTAGCATATTTTACCGAAATAAGATATGACACCTATTTTAGGTTAATTTAATCGCAAATGCCCTATGTTAGCATATTTTAGCGTAATTAAGCCTATTTTAGCCCTTTTTTTTGCATATTTTACCGAAATTAGACTATTTAATTACCGAAATTAGGAATTAGGGTTTACTTAGAGTAAGTTAACATAATTTTATTACCAAAATTAAGATGGCTAAAGGACGGCCTAAGACTCGTCCATTACCACCTATAGTTGACGAGCCGATCGAGACTGGCAGCACAGAGCATTTCAGTCCTCTTCTGTGGGTGCCCCACCGCTTAAAGGTGTCGCGCATGGGATCAGCATGCTAGGAAAGAAGAACTAGAGGATGCCGGGAACGGTGGGCAGCTCATCACCATGCTGCGAGACGCCAGAGAGAACATCAACTGGCGTGAGATAGATCTGACCAAGCCCGACCCGAGCTCGGTTATGGTATATGCGATGCCTCCTCCCCCCGATGAGCAGCCAGAGTGGGACTACCATCGTTGGGTATTATCTATGTCTAGCTGGCACGCATTCTACGACGCGCAGGGACGTTCAGTTCAGCCCCTGATATGTTGTATTTCATTAGCTATCTGGGTTAGTACAAATTTCTTCGTTCAGTTTAAATTCAATAAATTATGTGTGTGATTGTAGGGTCCAACCAAGGTGCCGGCACCGCCTCTAGAGTTTTTTCCTACGGATATGTAGGAGACAGATTTCAGTGTGAGTTTGTACGAGTTCGGGGTATTTGAGTATCCGACATTACCGCCATATAAGACAGAGATGGCCCATGATAGAGAGGCCAGTGGTAGCGGGGCTCAGCATCAGCCTGACTTTGGGACTGAGTTCGCTGCATCTATCTTCTGTACACCCCGCCAGTCTCTAAGGGTGAGTATGTCAGGGATACCGCTGAGCGGATACGCAGAGAGGCCGAGGCTGGTGTCGTTACACCAAGAGATAGAGTTTGGCCGTAATGAGTGAACGCCGAAGTACCAGCTAAGCGATGGTCCCCTTCTCCGTTTCATCGCTGATTGTTTTGTACTATTTATGCTATGTTTTATTGTTTTATGTTTGGATTATCGTATATTTATGCTATGTTTGGTGTTTTATGTTTGTATTATTCTATGTTTGATTGTTCTATGTTTTGCGTTTTATGTTTGGTGTTTTATGTTTCGTTATTCTATGTTTCGTTGTTCTAACTTACGCAAAATACTAAGTATGCTAAATTAAACTAAAACAGAAAATCTAAATAGAAAATACTTATGCAAAATACTAAGTACGCTAAGTGCACTAAATAGAAAAAACTACAACATAAAATCTAAATACCGTATTTATTTAATTACCAGCCAGAAAATGGCCGATATCCTTATTTTATTTTGGACCCTATAAATATTCATCTCTCTCTCTCTCACACACACACACACACAATTACCTCAAATCCATGAAGAGTAAGGGAGGAAGGGACAAAGAGAAAGAGAAGGCGATTTTTGACGAAAAGGGCGATATTTGAAGGGGCCAAAAGTATAAACAATAGAGAGCGAGTAAGGTCGTCCTATCGTGGCCTGGCGAGAGAAAGGTCAAGTAGTGATCGAGGTAAAAATGAGAGAGAAAAGTTCAAGTGTCAATCATGCCCTGATAAAAAGACATGTCAATCATTCATATAGCCGAAATTTCTCAGCTATGAAATTTCGGACGATGACTTAGTGAAAAATGCCTAAGGTTATTCTTCGCAAAAAAGAAGGTTGATCCAGAGCCTCCAATATCGGATGATGAGTTCGTTTCGTATACTTATACTGGTAAGGTTTCCACTCCGTCTGCTGTGACTGGTCCAGATCCGGCCAAATCGTTGTAGGGTTTTCGTGCTACCCTTTGATTAGGCTTAAGCTGCGGAAAGACCGTAAAACAAAAATTTTACTTCTAACTCAAGTCGAGGATTAAAAGAGGTACGTCGGAAAGACAACTGAAAGTTCCTTTTCCAGTCTTTCCATTGACAGAACCTTTTAATCCTACGAGGATCTACTCCATGATTGATTTCTAAAAACTAAATCTATTTAAAATTAAATAAATTAAGATAACATTTATACCTCGTATCCAAATTCCAATTGGAATGAAGTCTGACTCGTCTCGGAGCACCAGACGTCTGATGCCTCTATAGTTTATCCACCAGGACTAACTAGAGAGCGGTTATTTCTTTTGCCAGAAATACTGAAACCACGGTATTCGCAAAAACACTATTCACAGGAGGCGTGAAAACACTATTCACAATCCGCAGATAAAACGATTCACGATCCGCAGGTAAAAATACCGCGATCTTCATAAAAACACTATTCACAGATCCCGCATAAACACTATTCAATAATCCGCAAGATTATACGTGGATTACGTATAACTTTCTTTTCTAAACCGAAACACTATTTGGGAGAGAAAACACGAGAGAGAGAAAATAGATATTCGAATCGATTAGATCGAACTATCAAGTAAATTAGTAAATTTCTCTCTCACACCCCATGCCTTTATAACCTTATAGGGATGAATAGTAAGGAGGTTTCAAAGAAAATTACCAAAATGCCCTCGGCCCAAAATGAATTGATTTGATTTGGGCTTTGACTTTGGGCTTTTAAATTTAATTAAGGCTTAAATTCTAATGGGCTTTAAGCCTAAAATATTAATCCATAATTAACATTTAAAATCCATTTGATATCTATATAATTGTTTTGAACAATTATATTTCTTGCGGCTGTTGTTTCGGTAACTTTTATACAACGTGTCGTGCATGCTTATAAATTTATCATGTTTAAGCTTGTCATCTAAATGACATTTATAATTTAATTATATCACGTATAATTAATTATAACCTTCTTATTATTAATTATAATCAATTTATAATTAATGATAAGATTCTCTGATTACTTCCTATACGGTGTGACCCGATAGGAGCTGTGTTATGTTGGTAAATAGAATTAAAATTGTTTTAACTTCTACAAATCATAAGAGGCACCTGGCAGAATGCATTATGACCATCCAATAACACAGATGATCCTGTATTGTACAATATCACGATCCAGTAAACTATTTACTCGTGTTAATTCTTTTGTGTCATAGCTATCAGATCAGTTTCAAGGTTTGTGTGTGTCATCCTTGCAAACTTAATCTTTTCTTGATCTTGAGCAGATTATCAAATATGATTACTCTTGTAATCATACCGCTAGCAGATAACCATACTCTATCAAGGGGCCCAGTGATACTATTACTCGTATAGAAATACGAGGGACAATAGTACTTTTGGTGAACATCTCTTCCTCCGCATAAGTTATGTATACCGAAGTGCCACCGTTATAGCTACCTTTTACGGACAGCGTTAGACAACACTCACACATATACATCTCTTATGTAAGAAAGATGAATACCTCATACTTTAGAAGTTAACACTGAATGAAAGTATTAATGACACGAACACAATTCCATTTAATGTTTCATTCGGAGTTTGTCATAATACCATGTTGCTGGAACATGTATCCATGTGATTAAAATGACATCTCTTGTCTATGGTCTGTAAAACTTAACTATCTTTTAATCCACATACTAACCTTGTAGCGGTTAATTAGTGTTCCTGCTAATTACCTCGGTTAGAGACTTTTAAGAATATATATCATCTATATTATGAAGTTTCACAATTCCAGTCATGAACTCGAAATGATTCATAAATGCAATAATACTCAAGGCAACAAAATGACATTTTATTAATCATCCAATTCATGAACAAAATATACAGAACACAATTATCCTATTTATTGACTTCTAGATTATTACACTACCAATCGTCGCGTTCTAAGAAGTAGTACTGTTATGGTTTAAAATTCCGATGCATTATAGTTTTTTCTATGAAGTAGTATAATTGTAGTTTGATGAAAACAAAAAAATAGGGTCCAAAACAATATAATTTATAGGGTCCAAAACAGAAAAGAAAAAAAGAAAAAAAGTGGTACCGGCCATTTTCTGGCCGGTAGTCTTTTAAATAGAAACCGGCCATTTTTTGACCGGTATGGACATTTTTATTAATTCCCAGTGAATTTGGACATTTTTATTAATTTATAATTAACTTTGGATATTAATAAAATTGCGGTACCCATGTAAACTTTTAAAACAACTAATTTTTCCGTAAAAATATCGTAATATCTAATATCCCATCAAAAATTAAAATTGTTTCTTCTATTTCCTTTAAATTAATTTTAAAATCAAATTGAGAAGTATACTGTACTATTCTTCTTTAATTTCTAACTGAACAAAATGATTGAACAAACCAGATTATTGTAAATGATTGAACAAAATAAAATGAAAATAGTCTTAGTCAAATTGGGTAAACAGCCTACATGCTATGAGATGTATGCAATGTGGTTCAAAATGTGTATGTGTTCACTTTGCCCTGGAGCTTCGTAGCCATGGTATATTTATTTTATAGGAGTGTTAGTCATAACTTTGAGCACATTAATTGTTGCTATCTCCTCAGTAAACTAGAAAAGCCAGTAGGAAGACTTATTTGTTAAGTTTCAATAAAAATATTGGATACTATGATATTTTTATGGAAAAATTAGCAAAAGTTTACATGTGTACATAGAAAATTCTCTCTATGTTTAAACAAAAAAAAAAAAAAAGAACCTACACCCGGAGCAATGGGGAGTGGGCCCCACTTGGCCAACTGGTTACAAATTAGCAAGTTATATAATTGATAGAATATTTGACAAAAGAAAATATTTCGAGTCAATTCCTCGCCGCTAGTCAGATATCTAGTTGTATTTTTTTTTTTTCTGAAAAAGTTAAGTTGAACTTTTTAAGTTGTATTTTGTAACTGCTATATAATACGAGGAGGGATCCAATTACACCTTTTTTGGTGACACGATACCTACCATTTTTAAAGTCCAAATAGTCGATTTAAACCATTCAACATGATGGATATATTAAAATGTGCTTGGAGATCAAATTTTACATTTTTTTGAATTTTTTTGCTATTTATTAAGATGGTTACAAAAATTGTTGTTTTCAGACCATTGAAAAACAACGATTTTGTAACCATCTTAATAAATAGTAAAAAAATTCAAAAAAAATGTAAATTTTGATCTCCAAGCACATTTTAATATGGTGATCATGTTGAACGGTTCGGATCGGCTGTTTGAATTTTGAAATTGCAAAATTGACCTATATAAAAAACAGTGTCATGATGTGTCACCAAAAAAGGTGTAATTGGATCCCTCCTCATATAATATACTCAGGATCTTGCCGTTTAATGCAAGTGATATAATATAAGTTTTAATAATATTATAATTCCAAACTACACAAGCACAAAATGTAGATATTTTTTTTAGAACATTTGTATATTTAATAAAAAAAATTGTTATCATTTTTATAATTTATATGAGGAATTTGGTTGAGGAATTTAATAATTCACAATCTTTTATATGCATTTACTTTGTTATTAACTTATTATGCATCGTACATTTGTTGGCATCACGGTATATTATATTTGTCATTATGCATCGTATCTATGTTTTAAAAATTAAATTATCAATGCAACAAATAATGTTGTTAATGTGTATTTAGGGGCGGATTCAAAATTTCGTTTAGGAGTAGGCACAAAATGCACACACTTTTTGGAATTTAATGTTTGAAATTTGTACATGAAAAAATAGCAGCCTATACGAAACTGGCATAGCAAAATAGCATAAAATAGGAAAAAATAGAAAACTCGGTTTGTTTATTTAATCGAATCAAATTGGAAACTCGGTTTTTTCTTATTGCAGAAGCTTATTTTGTACTAAAAAAATAGAAAAAGAAATGGATAAAAAGTTAATTTGTCAAAAATTATGTTAAGACAAATTATTACACTAAAAAAATCGGTTCATTCTCTGAGGTAGTGCCCTGCAGTTGTTCCCTTGTACTGATTGATTGGCTCGGATTTTTCGAAAAAATATGTTTTGTTTTAGAATAATAGGAAAAAAATTATAAAATTTTAATTTGTAAGAAAATTTTAATAAGACAAGACTCAAATATTCACTAATATAATATAATATAAAATTAAAAATAAACTACAATATATAAAGTTACTTAAATTGAATGAATAATAATATATAAAACTAAAAATAAACTACACTAATAAAATCTCAATAAAATATTAACACGACCCATTAAAGTATGTATGTCTTCTCTATCCTAATTACTTATGTTGTAGTTTATTACCAAAAATGTAGTTATTAATTAAGGACATGATAAAATGTCCACAAGTGCAGGCAATGATAAACCAATACAGTTTTGTATTATCTATTACCAATTTATTGTAAATAATCAAATGTAGAAAGTGTCCTACCTTAACGCAAGTCCAAGAACGAACCGAAATTTTTATTAATAACCCCAAACAAAAGAAAAATATCAAATCTAACCCCAGCTCCAAAAAATTTTCAAAAATAACCCAACCGCCCCATGATTGGGCGGTCCGCACCCCCCCCTAACCGCCCCATGATTGGGCGGTTTACCACCCCCCCTAACCGCCCCACCATGGGGCGGTTTAGTTGAATTTTTTTTTTTTTTTAATAAAACCCGCCAGCCCCCCCCCCACCCTACCCTAACCGCCCAGCCAGCCCAGCCAGCCCCCCTGCCTCCCCCACACGCCCGGCCAGCGCCCAGCCCCGCCCTCCCCGACCCTCCCCGCCCCTCCCCGCCCCTCCCCCGCCCCTCCCCTCCCCTCCCCTCCTCTCCCTCTCCCTCTCCCTCCCCTCCCCTCCCCTCCCCTCCCCTCCCTCTCCCTTCCCCCTCCCCTCCCCTCCCCTCCCCTTGGCCGGCCACCACCACCACCACCCCCCTCCTTTCTCTCTCGGCCACCCTCTCTCTCTCCCTCTCTCTCTCTCTCGGCCATCTCTTCCTCTCGATCGATCGTCTTCGGGTAAGTTATCGTAACTCATAATTTTATTTTTGGTAGGAATTGAGGTGTTAATCGTGTGCGGGTTGTTGATTTTCCCGACGCGATTAAATTATGCGGTTTATGTTAGAAATTAAATTAGGGTTTAATTAGGGTTTAGACTTTAGTTTAAAATTTTAATTGTTAAATTGTGCGGGTTGTTGATTTTCCCGACGAGATAGAATTGAACAAAATTAGGAGTTAGGGTTTATAAATTAGGGTACAAAATTAAATTAGGGTTTAGCGAAATAAATTAGGATTTTGGGTACCAAATTAAATTAGGGTTTATGTTTTAGCGAATTAAATTAGGATTTAGGGTACAAAATTAAATTAGGGTTTATGTTTTATAAATTAAATTAGGGTTTATAAATTAAATTAGAGTTTATGTTTTATAAATTAAATTAGAGTTTATAAAGTAGGGTTTATAAATTAAATTAGGGTTTAGGTTTTATAAATTAAATTGGGATTTATAAATTAAATTGGGATTTATAAATTAAATTGGGGTTTATAAATTAGTGTTAGGGTTTATAAATTAGGGTACAAAATTAAATTAGGGTTTAGGTTTTAGCGAATTAAATTAGAATTTATGGTACAAAATTAGTGTTTCGATTTAAAATCCCTACATTATACATTTTTATATCTAAAATTGTGAAATTTAAGTTATTTGCAAATTATGCACTGCAGATACTATGGAGAGGGGCGGTAGTTCGTCCAGTACAGAGGCTCCCAGTGCATCCGGTGCAGAGCCTCTCGGTGCAGACCACGCTACACATGCAGCTGATACATTCAGCCCTCTTCTGTGGATTCCACACGTTCAGCACAGGGTGGCGCTCGCATCTACGGAGGTAAGTTGTTTTTTAAGCAATTCAGTTCAAATTACAGATTTTTAATATGGCATATAGTAAGTCACTCAGAATGAAATTATTGTTAAATACAGGACGAGACGATGTTGACCGTGAGACATCGCACCTCCGGGATACCGTACGTCGGTCATCCTCTGATGGAGCAGTGCATTATGCATCTCGGATTGTACCAGCTTGCTACCATGCCACAGGGTCAGATCGACCAGGCTCTGATGAGCGGGCTCGCGGAGAGATGGCGACCGGAGACTCATTCGTTCCACTTACCCTTTGGGGAGATGACCGTGACCTTAGCAGATGTGAGCGCTCTATGGGGTCTACGGATCGATGGGGATCCTATCAGCGGTGTCTCCGACAGTCCACTTCATGTGGGGATGATACGGCGGCTTCTTGGGGTAGAGGATCCAAAGACGATACAGAAGAAGAAGAAGAAGAAGGATGATGAGGAGTTCCGATATTCGGGGTACTGCATTAGCCTAGCGGCGCTCCGTGATCACTTTTTCCTGCATCGGATCACAGCCGAGACCACTGATCTGGAGGCCGTCAAGAGGTAATAATTGAGAATCTTGAAATTTAAATATGTTACGAACTCATCCGTGAAAATCATTAAATTTATCTTTACTATTTTATATTTTTAGGTATGTGAGGGCTTTTGTGCTGGATCTCTGTGGCAGCGTCATGTTCGTGGACTCCAGCGGTGACGCGGTTCCGATTATGTTCCTCTCTTTGCTGACAGAAATTGAGAAGCCATCGAACTGGAACTGGGGCGGAGCTGTGATCGCCTACTTATACCGTAGCCTTTGCCATGCTTGCTTGGTAAGTTTTCACAAATTTTTCGGAATTTAAATTATAATAAGTAGGGTTCAATAATCACCAACACATTCACCTCATGTCCAAAATATAGGTGAAGAACAAGCAGATCCACGGACCGCTTCTTCTACTCCAGCAATGGTCGTGGTCTCATTTGCCGGTATGTCGGCCAGTTCGTCCGTCTCTTGTCCCTTACTTGAGGAGGCAGGATGCCGAGAGGTGTCCCGCGTACGGTGCCATATGGGGCGACCGATTTAGGTACGAGAACACGGGCAGGGGGAGAACTGTGGGGATTTCATATGTCCGGAGTCAGCTCCAGATGCTTCACGAGAGCAGCGTCGACTGGTTCCCCTACCGAGAGTTCTACGAAAGGAACGCATTTTGTCGACTGACATTGGAGCAGAGGCATCTCTGGTTTTATCGGGGGCCGTGTGTATGTTACTGGATTGTTGAGTACACGTATCCAGATCGCGTGACCCGACAGTTTGGTCTGGACGCATTTGTCCCGCAGTTCCCAGAGCTTGGAGAGGCTGAGACCACCAAGTTGCACAAGTAAGTTACTTAATTGCTCTCCTACCGTTACTTGTTCAGTTCTGAACTTGATTAACATTCTTTTTTTAATTTAAATGTACTGCAGGACTAAACACAATAAGCCCAACGTCGACTGGAGCACGCGCCACGCAGAGCATATCATCCAAGCACAGTCTCCACAGTTCCACATGTGGCAGCCTCCTACGGCCGATGATGTCACACTGGGCGCAGGGCCTGGAGGATTGAGGTACTTAGTCTGGTACCAGAGGTGGGGCATGCCCTCGGTATACCTCACGGGCCATTGGGGTGAGACCCTTCGACGGAGGCTTTCTCGTGCAGGGTCGAGTGGTTATATGTCATTCGGACCGATGCAGGCTCGCCAGGTAATTACTTACGAAACTAACATATTTAAAGCATTAAATGTTTATTTAGTTTTTCCTAAAAAATTAATAAATACACTTTGTGCAGATTCTTACCGGTATCAGAGGAGTGGCACACAGCTTGGTGTGCATGGCACGAGATGGTTGGCGAGCAGTGGGATGTACAATGCTCCAACACACTGCTCCTATGGTGGAGGACTCCGGCTTTGACGGCCGCCTCGTTGGCATGTTGCATGACAGTGGGGAGAACATCAACTGGCGCGAGATACAGCCCACACCACTAGATCCGGATCAGCCCAGAGTCGCTATATACGGTGATGAGATGCCGCCACCTCCTCCAGGTAATTTGATTTTGTCGTACACAGTCATTTCTCGGTACAAAAACTATTCTAATTAATTTGTCTTCAATTATGCAGTGGATGAATCAGGTTGGGGCTTCCACGAATGGGTGTTGAATAACAATGCGTGGAGCGCTTACTACAATGAGTATGGAGTTCCGGTGCAGGTTGGACAGGTAGCAAAAATTTATTATTTATTCAACTTACTACTTATTTGTATGTAACAAAACTAACATTGTTTCCATTAAGGGTGGAGCTCCCCCACGACATTCCACTCCGGAGTTCACTATGGATGACTTTATCGGAGATTATGCCGGGGATGAGAGACGGAGCCTCCACATGCCACGATATCCGGAGGCCAGACAGCACGATGACGAGGCCAGTGGGAGTGGAGCACAGCATGCAGATGCATATGCATCTGCTATATTTGGCACACCGCCTCCTCCGCCTACGTATCCATCGACCTGGGAGCCATGGGAGGTGCCTACTATGCCGCCTATCCCCCCACTGGTGGAGGATCCGTGGGCCGAGGCGGATACAGCCGCACAGGAGGAGGAGGTTCACGTGAGGCGTGTACAGCCGCATAGGGACCGCCATCCACCCCGTAGGTTGGATCTCTCCGGTCGTCGCCCTCGTCCTCGTCGTTAGGTTTTTTGTTCTTGTAGTCTGATAGCTTTTCTACTATTGTATATTCAGTTTGGAGTGTTTTATCTTATGTTGCGGACATTTAGATTACGTAGTTTGGATTTTTTTTTGGTGGACTTACCATTTATATTACATATTTTTCACTGTTTATCACGTTATCCAAATCGACAATTATTATAAAAGAATCGACAGTTCTAACGTCAAACGACTCATCCACTTTCAACCAATTCTTATTTAAAATTACAATAATAAAAATAAAGCATTTTCATATAAAAATTACAATAGAAAAAATATATCTTCATATATGTTGTAAATATATCTTAATAAAAATATATCTACAAAACAAATATATATTTAATATATCTATAAAAAATATATATATCTTATAAATATATCTTAATGAAAATATATTTACAAAAACAAACATGTCTTAATATATCTTAAAAAAATATATATATCTTATAAATATATTTTACTAAAATAAATATCCTAACATATCTGTAAAAAAAAAAAAAAAAAAAAAAAAAAAAAATGCCTAACCGCCCCCCAATAGGGCGGTTTTCTTGGCCGTGTGAACCGCCCAATGATTGGGCGGTTTTGTGGGTAGGGTGAACCGCCCAATCATGGGGCGGTTAGGTCATTTTTGAAAATTTTTTCAAGGTGGGGTTAGATTTGATATTTTTCTTTTGTTTGGGGTTATTAATAAAAATTTCGGAAGAACGAACTTTGAAAAGAGGCCCACGTTAAAATTGAAACAAAAAACTTAAAATAAACATTAAATTAGAAATAGTCCAATATAAAAACTAAAAGCCGACCCATTCGATTGAATTACAAACATTGGTTCCACATGTCATATTCTTCTCTTCCTTCCCATCTCTTTTCTTTCTATAAAAAACAACGTTTTCTTCTTCTTTTTTCCCTTGATTTTTCACTTTTCTTTAACACACGAGATATTATAAACATGGCATGGATCTCAGTTGGAGCCGATATTTTTATTAATAACTCCAAACAAAAGAAAAATATCAAATATAACTCTAACCCCAAAAAATTTTCAAATCTAACCCAACCGCCCGAAAATGGGGTGGTCCACCCCCCCTAACCGCCCGAATATTAGGTGATCTACCCCCCCCTAACCGCCCCCCCATGGGGCGGTTTAGTAGAATTTTTTTTTTTTTAATAAAACCCGCCCCCCCCACCCCAGCCCTAACCGCCCCCGCCCCCACCCCACAGCCCCGCCCCAGCCCCCTGCCGCCCAGCCCCGCCCTCCCCTCCCCTCCCCCTCCCCTCCCCTTGGCCGGCCACCACCACCTCCCCCTACCCGGCCGGCCACCACCACCCCCTCTCTCTCTCTATTGGCCGCACTCTCTCTCTCGGCCACCCTCTCTCTCCCCCTCTCTCTCTCTCTCTCTCTCGGCCACCTTCTCTTCCTCTCGATCGATCGTCTTCGGATAAGTTATCGTAACTTATTATTTTATTTTTTGTAGGAATTGAGTTGTTAACCGTGTGCGGGTTGTTGATTTTTCCGACGCGATTAAATTGTGCGGTTGTTCGCACGAAAGCGCAACGCAAGTTTCGGTACGCTTGAGGGCGTACCTTTTAAAACCGCGCTTACACTTCACGAATAAGGATTGCAAGTGCACAACCCCTATCGAGTAGTATAATCGGGTGTCGATCCATAGGGACGACTCAAATCCTAAATTTTGGCTTAGCCTAATTAGGTACTAGAAGTTGAAAAGGGTGTTTTGGTTTGTTTACAATTCCTAAATTCAATTAACAAAATTGTAACAACAGAGAGTGAAAGCAATTAAATGTTTGTTTTTATACTATCTGTAAAATAAAAGCGTTTCAAGGGTTTCAGATTTCATCCTCAACTTTGCTGCTCTGGACTTGTCACGAGACCCGCATACTCTCGTATGCGACCCTTGTGACGCGACCCGCGTGCTCTCACACGCGACCCGCGTAGCCCTCAAGCACTCTGGACCTCTCACTCGACCCGCACACTTTCGCATGCGACCTAGTGACGCGACCCGCGTGATTTCTCATGCGACCCGCGTGGTCCTGGAGCTGACACTGAATGTTTCTGATTCTGGTTGTTTAATTCGTGTAAGGCTCGATTGACCGTACCTAATGTCACTGAACCTCAACTCTCGTGTATTGGCTTAATAGACTTGGTACGGAATTGCAATTTCACCTTCCTAGATTCAATTCAAACCTAAGTTCTTGATCCCGTTTACTAAAGGCATCCACTATTCTTTCGACCAATGGAAATTTCATCTTTCGGCTACTATTGATCTCACCTCTCGGATCTTAGACCAACCTCAAATACTTAACCTAATCCACAAGATACATCAAGGCCAAATTACAAAAAGAAATGCCATAAGCAATCAATAGTAGACAATCAAGAATCAATCAAGCAATTAGGTCAAGCAATTTCAATTAATACAAAAATCAAGAAACACGAATAACAATTCAGATTCAATCAACATTCATTATCAAACAAAGCTTTGGATTACATCTAAATCCCTCAAAACTGAAAATCTACTCTAACATGATCAAAAAGAAAAGAAAAGAGATAGAGGAGGTGCAAATCATGATGAATAGGAGAAGAATCGAAGAAGATCAAGCTCGAATGGAGGTCTTGGCCGAATTCAACCCTAGCTCCAGCTCCAGATCGCCTCTGATTGCTCCTGCGCGCCAAGCACCTCTTCTCTGTCCCGATCTCTCTGTTTTAAAATGAATTCTGGATGGTCTAAATCACGCAGGCCCAGATCTATATATAGACAGCTTACTGGGCTTCAATTGGGCCTGGCGCAGTCAATTCGACGCGACCCGCATGGATTCTGATGCGACCCGCGTCGGGTTGGGTCTGATGCGCGCTGTGAGGGTCGCGTCTGAGGTCGCGCTGGGCTGTGATGCGACCCGCGTCAGGTGGGACGCGGCCCGCATGGAAGATGTCTGAACTCTGCTTTTTGTCTGTTTTCGCCTATTTCCTGCAAAGTGATAACCAAAACGCAGCAGTACCATATTCTATTGATATTCAATCATAAACAATGCATTTTAGTTATTCAAAACATGATATTTGGTCTGGAAATAGGTCGAAACAATCGATCAAATAATGAGACATCAGCGGTTTAGGTTAGAAATTAAATTACGGTTTAATTAGGGTTTAGACTTTAATTTGAAAATTTAATTGTTAAATTGTGCGGTTTAGGTTAGAAATTAAATTACGGTTTAATTAGGGTTTATACTTTAATTTGAAAATTTAATTGTTAAATTGTGCGGGTTGTTGATTTTCCCGACGAGATAGAATTGAACAAAACTAGGAGTTAGGGTTTATAAATTAGGGTGTACAGTTAGGGTACAAAATTAAATTAGGGTTTAGGTTTTAGCGAAATAAATTAGGATTTAGGGTACAAAATTAAATTAGGGTTTAGGTTTTATAAATTAAATTAGGATTTATAAATTAGGGTTTATAAATTAAATTAGGGTTTAGGTTTTATAAATTAAATTAGAGTTTATAAATTAAATTAGGGTTTAGGTTTTATAAATTAAATTAGGGTTTATAAATTAGAGTAGGGTTTAGGTTTTATAAATTAAATTAGGGTTTATAAATTATAGTTAGGGTTTATAAATTAGGGTACAAAATTAAATAAGGGTTTAGATTTTAGCGAATTAAATTAGATTTTAGGGTACAAAATTAGCGTTTCGATTTAAAATCCCTACATTATATATTTTTATATCTAAAATTGTGAAATTTAAGTTATTTGCAAATTGTGCACTGTAGATACTATGGAGAGGGGCGGTAGTTCGTCCAGCACAGAGGCTCCCAGTGCATCCGGTGCAGAGGCTCTCGGTGCAGACCACGCTACACATGCAGCTGATACATTCAGCCCTCTTCTGTGGATTCCACACGTTCAGCACAGGGTCGCGCTCGCATCTACGGAGGTACGTTGTTTTTTAAGCAATTCAGTTCAAATTACAGATTTTTAATATGGCATATAGTAAGTCGCTCAGACTGAAATCATTATTAAATACAGGACGAGACGATGTTGACCGTGAGACATCGCACCTCCGGGATACCGTACGTCGGTCATCCTCTGATGGAGCAGTGCATTATGAATCTCGGATTGTATCAGCTCGCTGCCATGCCTCAGGGCCAGATCGACCAGGCTCTGATGAGCGGGCTCACGGAGAGATGGCGACCGGAGACTCATTCGTTCCACCTACCCTTTGGGGAGATGACCGTGACCCTAGCAGATGTGAGCGCTCTATGGGGTCTACGGATCGATGGCGCCTCGTTGGCATGTTGCGTGACAGTGGGGAGAACATAAACTGGCGCGAGATAGAGTCCCCACCACGTGATTCGGATCAACCCAGAGTCGCTATTTATGCTGATGAGATGCCGCCACCTCCTCCAGGTAATTTGATTTTGTTGTACATAGTCATTTCTCGTTAAAAAAACTATTCTCATTAATTTGTCTTCTATTCTGCAGTGGATGACTCAGGTTGGGGCTTCCACGAATGGGTGCTGAATAACAATGCATGGAACGCTTACTACAATGAGTTTGGAGTTCCGGTGCAGGTTGGACAGGTAGCAAAAATTTATTATTTATTAAACTTACTATTTATTTGTATGTAGCAAAACTAACATTGTTTTCATTAAGGGTGGAGCTCCCCCACGACATTCCACTCCGGAGTTCACTATGGATGACCTTACCGGAGATTATGTCATGGATGAGGGACCGAGCCTCCACATACCACGATATCCGGAGGCCAGACAGCACGATGACGAGGCCAGTGGGAGTGGAGCACAGCATGCAGATGCCTATGCATCTGCTATATTTGGCACATTTAGATTACGTAGTTTGGATTACGTAGTTTGGATGTTTTTTTGGTGGACTTACCATTTATATTACATATTTTCCACTGTTTATCACGTTATCCAAATCGACAATCAGTACAACACCCGTATAATCGACAATTATTATAAAAGAATCGACAGTTCTAACGTCAAACGACTCATCCACATTCAACCAATTTTTATTTAAAATTACAATAAAAAAAATAAATCATTTTCATATAAAAATTACAATAGAAAAAATATATCTTACAATATATATCTTAATATATCTTCATATATGTTGTAAATATATCTTAATAAAAATATATCTACAAAACAAATATATATTTAATATATCTATAAAAAAATATATATATATCTTATAAATATATTAAGTATCTTAATGAAAAGATATTTACAAAAACAAATATATCTTAATATATCTTAAAAAAATATATATATCTTATAAATATATCTTACTAAAAAAAAATATCCTAACATATCTGTAAAAAAAAAAAAAAAAAAAATGTCTAACCGCCCGATTGGGGGGCGGTTTGCTTGGCCGCGTGGACCGCCCAACCACTGGACGGTTTGGTGGGTAGAGTGAACCGCCCAATGATGGAGCGGTTGGGTTAGATTTGAAATTTTTTTGGAATTGGGGTTATATTTGATATTTTTCTTTTGTTTTTGTTTGAGGTTATTAATAAAAATATCGGCAGTTGGAGTCAGAATAGGCACTAATATATTTTTAATTCCAGAGTTTGAACTCGGTAACCGATTAAACCCACACAGAGCTTCAGACTTTTCATCTCCTCTTGGCTCTCGCTCTCTTCTGGCCGCGTCGTCTGCTCGTTCTGGCGCGCGCAACTCCACCGTCTCTCTCGCGCGTTCGAGCAACTCCTCCACCCAACCTGCTCTCTCTCTCTCGCAGGGACTGCTCCAGAATTACTGAACCAGTTCCTGTCAAACCCTATCTTGGGTTTCGCCCTTTTTATCTCTCGGTGGCCTGAGCATTTACGCTAGTGGTTGTTACTCTGATTGAGAAGAAGAAGCGTGATTTCTACTGAGACTTGTGATTCATGGTATTCCTTTATTTCTTGGTTGATTTCCTTTCCACCTAATTTTAGAGTTTTGAAAAATTGAAATTGAGCAAGTTTAGGTACAGGTTATTCTGTTGAATTGAATACATAAAATTTGCTTAGTGTCTTTGTGAAATTCTTTTAGGCATTGTTCGGACTTGGTACAACCATGTAGTATTTGTACCGAAAACTGTTAGCTGTGTGTACTATTACCTGTTTATCTCTCAGTTAAGCCTTGACAATGGTACTAGAGCTTGAAGTTTTTTTTGGTTAAAAAGGCCGAGGCCCAGTTTCATTTGATATAAACGAAACAGAGGTGTTTGTAATTACAAAATCTGGAGAGATACATTCTCCATCCCTACTCTCATCATATGAGTCTATATGCAAAACAAAAGTGTACTAGTTGTAATTATAACCGCAAGCTCATCTTCAGAGCAACATTCAAACGATAAAACACTATCACATCGCCAAGCTACCCCAAACACGGAATCGCCAAGAAATCAGCTATGTGCTCTCTGTGGCTGAATCAGATCACCCGGCCATATAACCCTAAGTGGAATGATCTCCAAAGTGTCTTCACTTGGCAGCCATCTTTGTGTTCCCTCTTTCACCTTTGTCTTAATGCGCCTATGTCCTGTCCAATATATCACCAAAGAGATAATTAGAAAAATCAAGGTGCGAGCTGACTTAAGAGATGTTTGTTGGAAGATGATTTCATTCCGATGCTTCCACACCGTCCAACATACCGCACTGAAGACAATCAGAAAGGATTGTCTATGAGAGGAAGAGAGAGATAAAGCAAAAGAAGTAACATCAGTCATATGATACCACTGCCTATAACATTGTTGATTGAGACCTAGGTAAAACCATATTTGTTGGACATATCTACACCGTAAGAATAGATGGGAAACCGTTTCATTACAGTGGCATAAAACACATTGAACATTGCCTTCCCATCCTCGTTTCCTAAGGTTAGTTTTGGTAAGAATTTTATTTTTGAAAGTAAGCCACATAAAAATCCGAATTTTAATAGGAATAGGTATAGTCCAACAAAGCATCGGCGCATTGGGTACTATGCCTCTAAAATTAATGAGATGATAGATAGATCTCACAGTGAAATTTCCTTTAGTATCCCATCTCCATGCCAATCTATCAAATTCATGTGTAAAAGATAATTGACTAAGAGTGTGAAGCAATTCATTCCATTCAAGCAAAGAGACCCCTGTAAGAGGGTCATGAAAGCACACACTTTGCCCTTGGGAATTAATAACCTCTGAAAGCAGAATATTTTTGTTAGTACACTGTGTGTAGACATGAAAAAACCTGGAAGCTAATGAACAGTTATCATACCAAATGTCCTCCCAGAATCTTACCTGAGATTGTTGCCCAGGAGTGTATTGAACACTGCAATTGCCTAAATCAGTCAATTGAATGAGAGATTTCCAGAAAGGGGAGAAGGAAGAAGGATTTTTATTTTCATAGTATAGATATTTAAGTAGAACTTTCCAAGTACTAGAATAGGAGGGATTTTTGTATTTCCACCACCACTTGATTAAGAGAGCCAAGTTCATGTCTCTAAGGTCAAGAATGCCTAATCCACCAAATTTTTTTGACATACAAATCACTGGCCATTGTACTAAGGCATATTTTTTCCTATTTCGAGTACCCCCTTGCCACAGGAAACGACATCTAAGTTTATCTATTTCATGTAATATAGTGGAAGGGATTTTGTATAGTGAAAAAGCATAAAGTGGGACAGCTGAGAGTACCGAATTAACAAGTGTGTATCTGCCCCCAATAGATAATAATTGTCCCTTCCAATTTTGGAGTTTTTTATCAATCTTATCTACTAAAAATTGCCAATCAGATATAGTTAGTTTCTTATCATGAAGGGGAAGGCCTAGGTATTTAATGGGGAAAGATGCAGTGGAACATTGAAAGGTGGTAGCTAAAGCATCAAGTTGATCAGTATTAATAGCATACATTTCAGTTTTGTCTAAGTTTATTCTAATACCTGAGACTGCTTCAAAGGCCTGCATGGCCCACCAAGCAGCTGCAACATTATCATGATTAGCCTCTAAAAATAATATTGTGTCATCAGCATAATGACAATTAGTAATCGAGGAGTTATTAAAACATGGTGGTCCTAAACCTGTAAGTACTTGAGCTGTTTTACCTTTATGAAAAATTCTACTTAAAACATCAGCTGCCAAAATAAACAGAAAAGGCGACAGAGGGTCACCTTGTCTTACACCTCGTTTACAATAAAAGTAAGGTGTGAGGTCACCATTTACATTGACACAGGACTGAGAGCTGATAAGCCATTTAGAAATCCAAGAAATCCAAGTAGCACTAAAACCCCTACTATGCATAACTTCTATTATGTAGTCCCAATGTATTTTATCATATGCCTTTTCGAAATCAACCTTAACTACTACCCCTTGTTGGCCATGAAGCTTGCTATAGTGTATCACTTCATGACTGATCACTACATTATCTAAAATATATCTATTAGGTAAGAAAGCTGCTTGACTATCATCTATAAGTCGATTCATAATTTGACCTAATCTAGATGTGAGAAGTTTAGAGAGTAACTTGAAACTACAATTAACAAGGCTTATAGGTCTATATTTATTGATGGTAGAGGCATCTTTGACTTTAGGGATGAGACAGATTATGGAACGATTCAGTGAATCAAGTTGGAGTGTATTATTATGGAAACTCTCACTTAACAAGAAAAGGTCTAATTTAATAAGATCCCAGAAGTGTTGAAAAAACTTGAAAGAGAACCCATCAGGGCCAGGGGCCCCATTGGGTTCACAAGCAAACAGAGCTTGGTGAATTTCATTCAAAGTAAATGGGGCTTCTAAAACTGAATTTTCTGACTCTGTGACCAGGTCAGATGGGTCCCAAAAATCATTGTGCAATGATGCATATTTAATACCTTCTGATCCTAATATGTCTTTATAGTAGTGATATACATGATCCTTAATTGCTTGAGTGGATTGAGTAGGAGAATCATTAATGAGTAAGGAGTGTATATAATTTT
This sequence comes from Carex kokanica, assembly GCA_025461125.1. Classification (NCBI taxonomy): domain Eukaryota; kingdom Viridiplantae; phylum Streptophyta; class Magnoliopsida; order Poales; family Cyperaceae; genus Carex; species Carex kokanica. The sequence continues at coordinate 737,682 of JAJGRX010000082.1, forward strand.
TTTTCTTCCTATGATTAGTAACTACATGTAAGTAATGAGAATTCTGGTCTCCTTCTTCCAACCACTTCTGTTTTGATCTATGTTTCCAATAGAGTTCTTCTTCCAGGTATATATCATCTAGTTTATGCTTAAGGGTAATCCACTCTTCTAATTCAGATTTAGAAAGAATTCTATCTTCTTTAAGGATATCTAATTCCTGGAGCCTATTAAGGATGTATGCTTTATCCTTTTTCTTTTGGCCATAGAAGTTTTTGGTCCACCCTTTTATTTTCCTTCTAATTACTCCTAACTTTAGATGCCAACTATATGAAATATTATTCTTGTTTAAGGGGTATTCATTCCACCATTTATGGATTAATCTACAAAATTCTTCTTGTTCTAACCATAAAGGGTCTATGCGAAATGGGTGTGCTATGATGTATATTGAGGCCCTCTACTTTCATTAATAAAGGACAATGATCAGAACCTTGTTTATGTAAGTCCTGTACTACACTATTTGGGTATTTTTGGTCCCAATTTACTGTGGAGAAGAATCTGTCTAAAAGAGCAAAGTTGTGGCCATTAGACCAAGTATATTTTCTACCTGAGAGTTTATGTTCAACAAGGAAATGTCTATTTATAAATTTCTGAAATCTGCTACTGATTGATATATCAAACTGAGGGCCTGACTTTTCTTGGGCAGTTCTAATTACATTGAAATCTCCACTGAGTAACCAAGGTTTAGTGTGTCCTAACCTAATTTGATCTAATTCAACCCACAAAGACTGTTTTAACTTTCTATTAGTAGGACCATAGATGATAGTGTATTGCCACTCTGTTTGATCAATCTTATTCACTAGGTGGAGATCTAAACAGAATTGGTGCAAGCTATGAGAAATGATATCAATTTTATTACTGTCTCCTCCAAAGAGAATGCCCCCTGATGCTCCATTGGAAGGAACTAGAGCTTGAAGTAATATGTAAAAACCAAATTAATGAACTTAATATATTTTCTTTTATCTCTGGTAATTAAGGGTGAAGGATTTTATATTGCTTTTACACCTAATTATTTCCAACTAATTTGCAAGAAAAAAAAAACGGGTCAATGCAAGAATCTAGACTTTGCCTTGGTTTAGATATACTAAAATTAAACCAATGAATGAATATATTACAAACCAAACAATATAAACGGGTCAATGCAAGGGATACATCTAGCCTTGCAAGTCTTCAATTTGCCATTTGAAGATTTTGTGCAAAACTGATCCAGACTTTACCTATAAAAAGCCTCCCCAGATGATCTAGATATTCTAAAATTAAACCAAACAATATATTACAAACTCAAATTACGACGAGGAAATGATATCTTGCAACCCTTCTCCTTGGTTTCTCTCAACAATATTTGTTTGGTTTGCTTTATTTGTTACATTTTGTCATGGCGACTCAACTGACGGTTTCACTGCAGTTCAATTAAATGAAGATAATTTTGTGAAACAACAACCATATATACAATGTGCCTCTGAATGAGCGCTACAGTCTCAAAAATGGCGTTTGACGGCCGTAGGTCTACTCCAATGGCAAGCCATTTTCAGGAATTCTCCGGTACCAAACCACGTACCAAGATCCGGATGAGAGTAGGTAACTACGCGCTAGTCATGAAGCATGATGTGACCTGTCATGGTTGTTTAAAGTTCACCTTGTAACTGCTTGATATTGGGTTGTATCTCATTGTTTAAGCATTAATTTAGTCAAAGTTAGCTTTAAGGGCAGAATTGTTATATTTGCAGCTTAATTGTTGACACAAGTTTCATTAACAAGCTATTATGAAATGTACTATGGTTTTGATGGATAATTCACGGAGAAAGAGGCATTAGGTGAGTTGAGCCATGCCATTTCCTTCAAGACTGACATCCACCTCCAGCTACATGTCTTTTATGAGCACATTGGCAAGATGAGTTAAAACATAATTGAGTTTGTTGGAACAATGAAGAATGTTGTTTTATGCTTTGTACTCTTAGAGATTTATGCTTAAAAATGATGTATGCTGTATGAACTTTTTTCTAATATGCTTATGAAGGATGTATGGCATTATTATTTTAATGACAACATTGCCCTTTCTGTAATGGATTGGTCTTTGCATTATGATGTTTTAGTTCTATCACTGTGCTTATAATTTTGTGTGATGAATTGTGTATGATGTTTACTTTATGTATGATTGCTTTTGCTCTTTTCATTATGATGTTTTAGTTCTTCACTGTGCATATAATTTAAGAAATCTACTCTTGAAACAGTTCAACCATATTTGAAACAGTTCAACCATAGATATAACAACCAGAAATTAGTTCATAATCACTAATTAATAGTTTTACAACACAAGCAATCATATTGTTATCATTAATCAATTAAACTTCAAATCATACAAACACCAATCTAACTCAATGAAAGCCTTTACAATTATATATATTTTTTTCGAAGGTTGGTGATAACTTATCACCAATATATATATATATATATAGAGTGATGCTACAATGCTTAGGGAAGTAAAAATGGTGTTTTACTTCCCGCTCATATCTCCATTTTCAATGTTCAAATAGTCGATCTGAATTTCTCAACATAATCTTTATATTGATATGTGCTTGGAGACCAAATTTTACCTTTTTTGGAAATTTTTTACTATTTTTTTAGAATTTTTGAAAATCAGTGTTTTTTGAATTTTTTATTATTATTTTATTTAATGAAAAACTATGATTTTCAAAAATTCTAAACAAATAGTAAAATTTTTCCAAAAAATGTAAAATTTGGTCTGCAAATACATATTAATATGAAGATCATGTTGAGAACTTCGAATTGACTATTTGAACTTTGAAAATGGAGATATGAGCTGGAAGTAAAACACTCTCTTTACTTCCCAAAGCATGATAACCTATCTATATATATATATATAGAGAGAGAGAGAGAGAGAGAGAGGGAGAGATGGGCTACGGTACTTCGCGAAGTAAATGGTTGTTTTACTTCACGCTCATATTTTCATTTTGAAAATCCAAATCATTGATCCGAACCGCTCAACATGATCTCCATATTGAAATGTGCTTGGAGACCAAATTTTACATTTTTTGGAATTTTTTTACTATTTATTAAGCCACTTTGAAAATTGCTGATCTATTGTGAACAGTAGAAAACAGTAAAAAATTATGGACCAATGAATCAGCGATTTTCAAAGTGGCTTAATAAATAGTAAAAAAAATTCCAAAAAAAGTAAAATTTAGTCTCCAAGCACAATTTAATATGTAGATCAATTTGAACGGTTCGGATCGACATTTTGAACTTTGAAATTGAAGATATAGACGTGAAGTAAAACATTCGCTTTACTTTGCGAAGTACCGTAGCCCATCTATATATATATATATCTCCATTCCATTATTAAGCACGTTAGGTGTCCGATCAGTCAATGGCTATGATTGAAAGATGAAATTTCAGATTTAATCTCAACCCTCTAATCAAATAATCTGTCTTGTTTTGATTAAATGCATCTTTTTTAAGTGTAAAAGTCTATATTTAGTTAAAAACATATTCGCTACACGTACAGTCACATAATATATTACAATTAAAATTGAATATACTGCCTTGTAACGACATTTTTTTTCCTTATTTCTCCTATGTTTAGCAACTTCTTCGTTTCCTTATTTTTGGTTTCATATATCTTCTTTGTTTTTATACAAATTATCACGACAGAAAATGAAAATCAATTTTTCTTTGTTTCTATATTTTTCTTTGTTTGTTTTTATATAGATCCCAACGGCATAATAGAAAAATCTAGAATATATTTGATTGGAGTTGTTTCTATACAAATCACCTCACACTTGGAATCGAGAAAATCAAGAATAGAAATATTATTTTTCTAATTTTATTATATTTTTTCAATTGGAGCAATTATAATCTATTTTTTATATTTTTTTTGTTCATTTTCAGAAATGTTGGACTACATTGAAGAAAATCACACTAGCAATGATACTTCAAGATTTTTTTCATGTTATATTTGATCCATTTTTTTTTTCATTTGTTGTTGTTTCTTTTACTGTTATTTATTATTTATCTCACCATTTTTTTTTGTCATTTGTGTTTTTTATTTTTATTTTTATATTTTTCTTAATTCTGGGTGAAATGTCAATAAAAAAAATATCTTCATATTCTATTCAATCTTATAATATCCCGTTGCAATGCACAGGCACGATACTAGTATATATATAGAGTGGCTAATATCAAAACATTTGTTCCTGGTCCTTGGAGCAATCCAGTTTAAAACCGTACGATCTGCTTCCAGATTCGTGCTTGATCAGATTGGGTCAAGTCGCTGAACAAAACAAACGAAACGGAGAATTTAAAAATTACGCTCCGTTAGTCTAGATTTCTCCCGTCCATCCCGCCTCTCTCTCTCTCTCTCTTCCTCCAACTCCGGCCCCTCGCTCTCTCTCTCGTTCTCTTCTCCTCCGCCCAGCTCGACTCGGCCTCCCCCCGATCAGACTCCAATGCCCTTCCTGTCGCTCTCCTTCTCTCCGTTTCTCCTTCTTGCTGGGTTCGAGCCGCCTCGTTACAACCACGCTCTTGCCGTCAACCTTCCCCCTCAATCCAACGCCAGTCCCCTCCTGGCGTTCTCCTTCTCTCCTTATTTAGCTGAAGTCGCTGATCCATTGATGAGTTGTTTTCCTAAGGAATGAAGGTATTAAACCGAGGTGAATTTATTTATTTGAAACTGGAATCTGATTGATACTTGCTTAGTTGGTATGATTACTTTGTATAAAAATAAGTTGGATTTTGGTTTATTCGAGAGAGAACTCTAATTTCTAATTTCAACTGAATTAGGATTTTGTTAAAACCCAAACAATGACAAAAGTGATTACATAAATTAGGGCTGAATTAAACACTCAAGAGAATCAAAGCTGATTGTGCATTTGGGACAATTACCAATCATACAAGAGAAATTAGGGCTGAATTAGACTAAAAAGTCATGCCCAATTATTTAGAGAACCACTTGATAAACTAGCTTCCTAAAACCTGTAACCTATAATTGAATCAAAGAATATTAAGATTAACAGTGAAAAGTAGGCTTAATATAGTTGATAATTTCTAGTTTGTATTAGCTAATTTGGCCAGTTATGGAGTTCTCGTAGTATCTATGGCAAAATTTTGTACAGCCGTTTCATTTTTAATATTTTTAGTATAATCATTTCATTAAGTTAGTAATTATTTGTCTAGGTAACATGAGTGGCCAAAGTAGCTAGTACCATACATGGAACTCTGTAACATCCCGAAAATTTTGAGTTATTATTATTTATGTTTAAGATTACTTTATAATATTAAATATATTATATACGTCTCTGTTAAAAAAAACAGTTTATTTTAAATGAAATCAAGGATTCTGATATCAACTAATATAACGACTAATTTGAATTTTTTATATGTATTATTCAGTATGATAAATAAGTAAATTATTAATTTGTGTGTTCAATTAAGAATGTATAAATGCAGAATATGATAAAGTATTATATATGTTATAATTGGTTGATTGACATAAATAAATAGCATATCAGCGTGGCAAATGGTAACCACTAAGAATTAATATAACCGAATTTATTTCTATTTTATCCATTAAAAAAATTATATACAAAAAAAAACATGGCATTCCTTCCAGGCGGCTATTCGTAGTAATTGTACATAAATGATAAAACCGCCTCCATTTTTTTTAAAGCTTTATTCTGTCTGATTTGATTCGGTTACATAGAGAAATAAATATATATTCTCGCACCTCTTGATTAAACCCTCTATAAATATATCAAACCGCATCCCCTTAATTTTATTTCTCTGCCAATTCTTATTTTGTCTTAACCGCCCCATTTCAATTTCCCCATATCAGTTTCATTCGGCCCCGAATAAGACCTCTCTCTCCTCTTTTTCTTGCTTAGTCGATCAAGAAGAACTTTATTGTATGCCCAATTCGAATTTGGATACTACGTCGCAGTTGATTATGTACAATTGATTACGGTCTACCTTCAGTTTCTGAAATATCTCGCTAAAGGTAACTGGATTTCTCTATAATTTGTGTTTTCGTTTTGTACGGTTGATTTGAATATTGGTATTGCATATTGAATTATGATGACATATTTAACGGAATAGCGGATCTGAGGTTGAAATTTGATTTGTGATATTGTAGCCTCCCACTGTCCCAGTGGATTGGTGGCCTTCCAATGTTGGATGGATTTCCCATTGGATTGGCGGTTTAAGGAATTGTGTTATGAGAATGTGGGAATCGCCTGTGGCAGGGATTACACATGTGTGAATATGATATGACTTGTTTTACAGATAACCTAGACTGACGTGCTATCACTGGTTAAATATGCATGCATAATTTAATGTGTATTTGTGTGGATTAATCCGGTTTGTTTAAATGGTTGTTAAATTAAGCCAATTATAGAGAAGCGCGTCGTTAAATAACCGGTTACTGAGCTTTGTAGCTGACTCCGTTTGTTATTTTGTTTTCCTTTTTGTTGGCGACGTAGGTTGACGGGCCAAGGAAAAGTGCGATGATGATGTTATAATCACGCTCCGGATGGTCAAAATCTGGAGTGTGACAAACTCAGATGTATCAAGCCCTTGCAAGAGATGCCAAGCTTCGCTATTGTGAAAGTTGCCGATACTACAAGAACTATGTGATAATATTTTACTGGCACAAATCAGAGAGAAGAGCATCCTTGAATGAGTACCACTGGATGATGAAATGGCTCATTGATCTTATTTTTTTTTAAGTGTGTAGTTAAGGTTTTGATAGGGGAGTCTGTTTGTATAACAATGCAACACTTAATTTTACTCAAATTTATTTGAATTTGATTTAATCAATTTGATACGTATGATGGTGTATTAGACTGTAAGACATAGTTACTTCTTGAAATGTTGTTATTCAATGTTCTTCTTTAGGAATGTTGTTATTCTCTTTTTGTTGGTACTTACCGATTGAGATGTCATTGAGTTGGTACCTACATGCATGTTATAAAAACATGATGCTACAATCCATGCTTGGCACATTTCAATATTGTACTAAAAGAAATTATATGACAAAATTTAATTTATTCAAAAACTAAAAGAAGTTTCATAAAAAATGAAATGCTCCTATTTCAAGCTTTTTACGCAACATATGCCAACAGATAATTCTCAAGTATTGTAATTTCCCCAAAAAATCCTAAAGGAACATATAAATTATATTTAGACACTATCGATCCAATTCAGTCATGCACTAAGTTAACCTTCAACATCAAATTATAATGAAGTGCCTCCTTGTTATCATTTCTGTATGTTGGGTGTATGCACTTTGTGAAATCATGCTGAATAATAAAGGTACCTTTATTGACAGAGAAATAAGAGAGGTATTCTAAAGTGTAACTCTGGTGCAAGGATCAAATACTAAATGTAACTCACAAATGTAACCCTTGCTTCTATGTAATATTTAGAAACATACTTCAAGAATATACTGGTAAAAGCACAAACTAGTTAAAAGCACAAGGATATTAATTGAGAACTTCGAACTTATATATTATTAATAACTAGTTTATTATTTGACAACAGGGGCACACTCTCACTGCACACAACCGCAGTGGTGGCAACACTACAATAACAACAAAGAGCAACAATATGTAGAACTACAAAAATATACTGGTAGACAATGCATTATAATCCCCATATTTCTCTTTTTTCTCATTAGTCTTTTCTCTGAGCTCAGCTGGATTAATTAGTGCACCTTGCAAGAAATATAAAAAATTTAGATACTACGGTATAATTTCCACATGAAAAATTTCCAAAAAGAAAAAATAGTTGCATTTATGTATAGGATTATGAGATCTAGTGAGACATAAATTTTGTCAATGCTTATCAATGATCATTTATTCATATATGCCCAAATGAACATGCCAACAACTGAAATGGTTGGTACACTTATATGCCCAAATTAAAATGATTTTATATTACTGGTCTGCTGAACCAGTGTGGAACCAGCTTATAGTAGGTATAGGTGAAGTGATTCAAGACATGAGAACACTAAATATGAATAACAACAACTAATTAAGCCCCAAACTCTCCCATTTTGTAAGACTCAATAGAACGAAATCAAAGATTTAAAATACTTACAGAGCCAAGTCGCAAGTGTCCTCAACTACAGAAGAAGAGAAGGAGAACGCCAGGAGGAGATTGGCGTTGGATCGAGGGGGAAGGTCGACGGCAAGAGCGTGGTTGTAACGAGGCGGCTCGAACCCAGCAAGAAGGAGAAACGGAGAGACGGAGAGTGACAGGAAGGGCACTAGCGTCAGATCGGGGGGAGGCCGAGTCGAGCTGGGCGGAGGTGGAGGAGAAGAGAACGAGAGAGAGAGCGAGGGGCCGGAGTTGGAGGAAGAGAGAGAGAGAGGCGGGATGGATGGGAGAAATCTAGACCTAACGGAGCATAATTTTTAAATTCTCCGTTTCGTTTGTTTTGTTCAGCGACTTGACCCAATCTGATCAAGCACGAATCTGGAAGAAGATCGTACGGTTTTAAACTTGATTGCTCCAAGGGCCAGGAACAAACGTTTTGATGTTAGCCATTCTCTATATATATATGGGCTATTGTGCTTTGCAAAGTAAAGCGAATGTTTTACTTCGAGCTCGTTTTCAGATTTTCAAAGTCCAAATAGTCGATCCAAACCGTTCAAGTTGATCTACATATTGAAATGTGCTTGCAGACCAAATTTTACATTTTTTGGAATTTTTTTTACTATTTATTAAGCCACTTTGAAAATTGCTGATCACATGGTCTAGAATTTTGTTTCATTGTTTTTACTGTTTACCCGTATCAGCAATTTTCAAAGTGGCTTAATAACTAGTAAAAAAATTTCAAAAAATGTAAAATTTGGTCTGCAAGCACATTTCAATATATAGATCAACTTGAACGGTTTGGATTGAATGTTTAGACTTTGAAAATCCAAAAACGAGCCCGAAGTAAAACGTTCGCTTTACTTTGTGTTACACCAGAAAGGTATAGTACAAAGTTTCAGTACAATATACTGTACTTTTTAACCTTCAATACACTTTTCGGTTCAGACTGCAAGTATACAATCCTATCGAGTAGTATAAATTCGGGTATCGATCACAAGGACGGTTCAAGTCTTAACTATAATTTCACATAAATTAAATAAAGACTAGAAGTTCGAAAAGGTTGGTTTAGTGTTTAAGGTTCCTAACAGTTCAGTAACAGTAATTAAGTGCAAGATGTTAGTTTGTAATAATCTAGAAGTCAATAATACGATAAATTTGTTATATAAAGCTTTGTTCATAAATTGAATGTTTAATCATTTTGTTATCTTGAGTATTATTGAATTTATGAATCATTTCGAGTTCATGACTGGAATTGTGAAACTTCATAATATAGATGATAATACTCTTAAAAGTCTCTAACCAAGGTAATTAGCAGGAACACTAATTACCGCGATAAGGTTAGTGTGTGGATTAAATGATGGTTAAGTTTTACAAACCATAGACAAAGAGTTGTCATTTAAATCACACAGATACATGTTAGAGAACATGATATTATGACATACCCCAAATGAAACATTAAATGGAATTGTGTTTGTGTCATTAATGTTTTCATTTTAGTGTTAAGTTCTAAAGTATGAGATATTCATTTTTCCTACATAAGAAATGTATATGTGTGATTGCTATCTAACGCTATCCGTAAAAAGTAGCTATAAGGGTAGTTCTTCGGTATGCATAGCTTATGCGGAGGAAAAGATGGTTTATCAAAAGTACTATTGTCCCTCGTATCTCAATACGAGCTATAGCGTCACTAGGCCCCTTGATAGAATATGATTATCTGGATCCAGTATGATTACAAGAGTAAACATATTTGATAATCTATTCAGGATTAAGAAAAGATTAAGTTTGCAAGGATGACACACACCTACCTTGAAACTAATCTGATAGCTATGAGACAAAAGAATTAACACGAAGTAAATCGTTTACTGGATCATGATATTGTACGGTACAGCATCATTTGTGTAATTGGTGTCATAATGTACTTGCCAGGTGCCACCTATGATAAATAGAGGTTAAAATAGTTTTAAATCTATTTGCCAACATAACACAGATCATATTGGGTCACACCATATAGGAACTAGTCGGAGAATCTTGTTGATTAATTATAATGATTATAATTAATAATAAGATGGATAAAATTAATTATATATGATATAATTAAATTATAAATGTCATTTAAATGACAAGCAGAAACATTGGTTAATTTATGAACGTGTTTGACACGTTGCATAAAAGTTACCGAACGAACGATCGAGAAAATATGTATTTGATTTGGACTTAGAATATTTAATTATTGGATTTATATTTTGGGCTTAAAACACATTAAGAATAAATCACTAATTAAAGATTAAAGGCCCAAATCAAAAGCCCAAATCAAAGCCCAAAATTAATCAAGCCTTAATGGGCCAAGGGCAAAATGGTAATTTCATTTTGCTAAATTCTTTGCCGATTTCATTTGGCCGTTGATTTAGTTGCCGACTCAATTTTTTAATATATATAAATATATACCAAATTGATATGGCGGTTTTGAATGTATATAAATACATGATCAAAGTAAGAGAGAAATCATTCAATTCCTGAATACCGATTCGATCCGATCGAACGATAATTCTCTTTTTTCTCAGATTCGTTCTAATCAGAGTTTACGGGTTTTAGAAATAATATTTTACGAGAGTCGTAATTATTATTTACTTTTTCTCGTGAATAGTGTTTTTGTCAGATTTCGCAGTTTACGGTATTTCTGGTAAAAGAAATAAATCGCTCTCTCGATTAGTTCCTGGTGGATAACCGATAGATGCACTATATTTTTTGTGCTTGCTTAACCGAGTCAGACAGCCGGGTCAGACAGTCGGGTCAGACTGCATTCCAATTTGAATTTGGAAGCAAGGTAAAGAAATGTTATATTAATCTATTTAATTGTTAAATAGATTTAATCTTTTAGAAATCAATCAAAGGAGTAGATCTATAAACTGATTAAAATACAAGTAAATACGGTTTTACTACTTTGGGTCTATACAGGATTAATCTGGTATGTAACTCTCGGTTATTATCCGACATATTACTTAATCTATGATCTGAATGAGTAAAGTTTTACTTACAGTTTTTAATCTAAGAAAAGGATTGAACAGGTATGTAACTCTCGGTAGATTATCCGACATACCACTTCAATCCTTTTGGCTTAAGTTAGAAGTAAATTTTTTTTTGTTTTACGGTCTTTCCGTAGCTTAAGCCTAATGGCTTTGGGTAGCCTCAAAACCCTACACAAGAAAGTAAATTAACTTTGTTTAAATCAATAATAAAAAACGTTTCCAAGGTTATGACTTCATCTCAGTTTTGCCTCGAGGTACCCGATCCGTGTAGTGTCCTACACGGGCTGTGTCCAATGTACATGGTCCGGGTACTGTCGTACACGGTCCGTGTGGCCCTCGAGTGAATGCAGCAGTTATTGTTTCTTTGTGTTGTTCCTTTGTGTAGGGTTCTATTGACCAGACCTAATGTTCCTAAACCTCAACTGTCGTCTGTTGGTTCATTAACTTGGTATGGAATTGCAATATATGCCCTCGTCGGGTTCTAGACCTCAACTGTCGTATGTTGGTCTGAATTACCTAGTTGTTTGTTTGGTATACTAAATGTAACCTCATTCCGTCGATATGAGGAAATGTTCACTTGTCGGCTACTACTTGGTTTCACCTTCTGGATCACTAATCCTACCTCATGTACTTAGTTTGGTTGAGAGATTATAAGGGCCAAAATACCTTCTAGATGTGCGCATTCATCTAGTGGTAAACCAATAAAAATCAAACAACTTAGACTAAACAATTAAAATCAAACACAATCAAGCAAACACAAATTTCAACAAAAGAATCCAATAACTAACATGCAAAACAAAACATTCGATTACATCACAACCCTAGAAACTAAAGAATCTACTCAGACATAGTTCTAAAACAAATAAAAGAAATGATAAAAGAAATAGCCATGACAAAACCCGAAGAACAAAGAAGATCCGTCGAAAACTCGCGTCTTTCGCTTCTCAACTTCGCCTCCAAGCCAAAGCCGCCAAGGCCAAACCCGAGAAATCTTCTCTGTTTCAGAATTCCTTCTCTGGTGCAAGAAATCCCGCTTATAAGCTTTTTTGGCCGACCTTCCTTCAATTGGCCTTATTTCCAAATTCTGGATCTGTTTTCGGAAATGCTTGACACGGCCCGTGTAAAATGCTACACGGACCGTGTACCTATGTTTCTGGCTCAGATTGTAGATCTTCTCGCAAGTTTCCGAAAAGTGGTCATACACTCAAAACGGAGTTACGAGTCAAAATCTATGACTGTTTTAATTTCAGGTGCTGAAATTTCAGCATCATATACAGGTCGTGTGGATGATGTCCTGGTCGTGTCTGTGGTCGGGCAGAGCGTTGTAAGGTCCGCATAAGAAGGTACACAGACCGTGTATAAACCTTCAAATTTCATATTCTTCCTCGATTTCGCCCGTTTTCTGCAAAGTAAGCACAAATGCGCAGCAGTACCACATTATATAGATATTCAATGAAATACGACCGATTTAATAGTTCTAAACACAGGTTTTGGCACAAAATACGGGTTGGAATATAGATAAGTTTGCGAGATATCACTTTGCAAAGCACAATAGCCGATCTCTCTATATATATATATGCATGAATGAAATGTCAGTAAATGAGAAGTTTTGATTTTTGAGGGGTTATGCGGCCATATCACAAATGATGTTTTGATATGCTGTACTATGATTGAAATGTCAGTAAATGAGAAGTTTTGATTTTTGAGAGCTCTTCCAAGCGAATTTCTGTACTTTAATCTACTGATGAACACTGAATCGGATCGAATCGAATCGAGTTTTTCTCTCCCAAATAGTGTTTTCGTAAGAAACGAAAATATATGTAATCCACGTATAATCTTGTGGGTTGTTGAATAGTGTTCTCGGGATTCATGAATAGTGTTTTTGCGAAGTACGTGGTATTTTGCCATCGATTGTGAATCATCTTTTGCGAACCGTGAATAGTGTTTACACCTTTTTCGTGAATAGTAATTTTGCGAATAATGCGGTTATAGTATTTCTGGAAAAGAAATAACCGCTCTCTGGTCATTCCTGGTGGATAACTGATAGAGGCATCAGACGTCTGGTGCTCCCGAGACGCGACTTCAATCCCATTGGAATTTGGATACGCGGTATAATTGTTATCTTAAATTATTTAATTGTTAAATAGATTTAAGATTTTTAGAAAAAACAATCATGGAGTTCTCGGGTTAAGTTAAAAGTAAATTTTTTGTTTTACGATCTTTTCGCATACTTAACCTAATCAGAGGGTACAGCAAAACCCTACAGCTGGTATGTGTGGTATCAATTATTAAATGGGGAAAAAGTAAATAACAAAAATATCCCATAAAGCTGACATAAGAGTATCAGTGACCGGTTATTTTGGTCTCTGATGTCTTTATATGACGTCAGCAAAACCCAACAGCGACAAAAAAATATTGGTTGCTGAAACGGTATCAGCGACCGGGATGACATCATTCAGCGACCGGTGACGTCATCGGAGAGCATTAGCGACGATGCCTTCAGCGACCGGTGTATCAGCGATCGGTCTTTGTCATCAGCGACTGGGGTGGGGCATCAACGACCGGCGCCTTAGCTATCAGCGACCGGTGGACCAGTCGCTGATGCTTGATCTGCTGTAGTGACTTCTGTCAGTGCCTTTCTTTCCTTTGCTAGTACTGACAGTGGATTCGCCCCGCCCCGCCCCTGTGTGTTTAACATTAGGTCACATGTTGTGTTGTAATCAGGTTAGGTCATAATAAAATTATTTTGAGATTAAGAAAAATGTATAAAAATAAGAAAAAACATTAAAAATATAACAAAATCATATAATATCAATGATAAAGCAAATTGAAGTTAACTATGTCAGAATAGACTTATTTTGAAGTGATTAACTTAAATTATACGTACCACTGGGTAATCAGTAGTACAAGGATATGGATTAGCTTTTGGAACTAATTAGCCTGTAATAACATCTCCTTTTGGAGCCCTCTCAACTAAAAAATTATATTACAATAGACCTCATTTACATGTATTCATAAAACTAAACAACCTACATTGCAATTAATTTTACTAATATATATACCTCAGTGTGAAGATAGAATGGGTTCGGTATGGTAAGCCTAGGTACAAAATTAATTAGCTTCTGACTGTGGAATTAATGAAGACTCACAGTGTAGAGAAAGCTGGAAGATAAAACAAAACAAAAGATAAAATGAGATGAAAAAAAAAATACTATTTGTTGTTCAAGTCATTGGATCTATAAAAAATGATAAATCATCAAATGATCTTATTTACGATGTTAGTATATATGAAGGTTTAATTATTTGGACTTATTTACGATGTTAGTATATATTCAATATAAGTCTCCTTTCTCTCTTGAAATTCGGTTCATGGAGAGCAAAAAAAAAAAAATGAAATCCGAAAATGAAAAGAATCGAGAAATAAGAGAAAAATAGAGGAAAGTTATATTTGTAAAAATAATCTGATATTGATTACTGCTTGATTTTATATCCGATTGAAATTCCAACTATGTCGCGTTGATTCTGAACAGTCGTTGCAACTCGAATTGGATTTCTGAACTGATCACTATCAGGTAACTGGACTTCTCTATAATATGTATTTTCGATTTATGTAGTTAAATTGGATGTTTGAATTGGGTTTTGGATTATGAGGGCATATTTAATGGGATAGCGGGTCTGAGGTTTGAATTTGATTGTGAAATGATGAGATTGTGTGTACTATGAATATAGGAATTGTCTGTGGCAGACATTCCAACTATGTGAATACTGTGTGACTTGTTTTACTGATAACCTAGACCCAGGTGCTATCATCGTTAAATATGCATGCATAATTTGATGTTAATTTGTGTAGATTAATCCAGTCTGTTTGAATGGTTGTTTAAATAAGTCAATTATAGAGAAGCGTGTCGTTAAATGACCGGTTAGTGAGCTTTGTAGCTGACTCCGTATTATTTTCTATCTGCTTTTGTTTGCGACGTAGATTGACGGGACGATGAATGGATGTCTGAATGCTTCTCTTGTTGTGATTCCTGGCCTGGGGGCAGAGGCAGAGTTTGATTGAATGGGGATAAAAAATAAATTTAGTAAGTGGTGAGTCAGAGAGAACATAAAATAAGAATTGTCTCGTGAGATGTGATCTCTATGTGAGCTTTTTTATTATGAACCCTTATGGTCAAACAAAGGTGCTCTTTCTCTCTCTCTCTCCTTATTTTGCGCTGAATCTTTTGATGGGAGAATAAGCCACAAACAAAATGTCATTGCTCTTTATGGTCTCAATAATCTACATTTATACAACTTAATATAGTGAATTTACCAATTAAATATATAGTGCAAAACCTAGCCCAATTGAGCCTCAATAGACCCTTTGTGTGGAACTGAGCCTCAATTTACATGTAGATAACAATTGAACTGGAAGATCCAATCTGCAACTACTAAAGCTGAAACACAATTGAACTGGAAGTAAGCATTTTTATTTTTTTACTGTTTTTATTTCTGAAACACTAAATTGGTTTATTGCTTCTCATTAATTTTGATATTATGTTCTTTTTTTTTTTGTGTATTTAGAGCAAAATACGGAATAGAAGAGATGTGCAGGGACCAGTGGAACTGGGCATGCAATGACCCTTACGGCTATGGCAAATCAGACTCTAATGTAAAATGGATTCAATTTCCATGTTCTTTTTTTGTGTTATTTTTTCTCATAGTATTTGAAATGAGCTGAATAATTTCAGCATTTGTGTTGCATGTTAGTTTTCATATTTTACTTCGTAATTTCTTAAAATAAAATGAAAATTCTTTTCATGCAGAGAACTTCATGACTGGCCTTCAGATTTGGTCAATTCGGTGTTGAAGTCCATTTTCTAGAGGTAAAAAAACTGTTATGTTTCCAAACTTTATATTTTTTATTTTATGGTGCCTTTTGTTTTATTTTCAGATTCAACAGCTCAGGAGTGTGCCCTTTATACCCTTTTGGTTGGTCATGTGAGGTTATGTATTTGATGCGATATTGATTATTTTCATATATGGTTATGTAGGAAACCTTAGCAAATTTACTTTCTTGGTGACAAAGTACTTAGATAATTGTATATATGAATTGTTGTTAGTAAGAGTTAAGCAAACTTTTGTGTTATATATGTTGGGTATAGGCTTTTGTTGATGGTTGAACAATATATTTTGGGTATAGGCACAAGTTTATTATATTAATGTGATTGTAATACTTTTTGGTTTTTGGTACTATGCATGCTTGATGACATTATGTTGATTAATGCTTATTACAAGGTTTCTCCTTCAATTGCAATGTGTTGTTATTAATGCTTATTTGTTTTGAAATGAAAATTATTTAGGGTGGGAATTGGCTTCGTACCGGGGTGGTACAATATTGGTACTAGATTGTAGAATTATAAAATGGTGATTTTTTTTTTTCAATTTCTGATCAATTATTTCCATCGCAACATCCAAGTAAATTAGTACCTAAAATATCCTAGCAATTAACCAGGGGGGACCCACGTTCATACCCATGCAATTAATCATGTGGGGCCCACGCTCGCTGCCCATGCAATTAATTATGTGGGATCCACATGATTTACCCTTGCAAATACTCACATGGGGCCCATGCTTCTATCCTTGAAAATACTCATAGGTTAGCCTTGCAAATACCAAGATGGGACCCATACTTCTATCCTTGCAAATACATAGATGGGACCCATGCTTCTATCCTTGCAAATACTTAGATAGATGGGTCCCACGTTTCTTTCCTTGTAAATACCTACATGGGTCTCATGCCTCTATCCTTGCAAATACTCCAGTACGAGCCAACCCTGAAAGTTTTTGCATGCGTGGTTGTTGCATGGGCAAACGCATGCAACAAGCTAGGATAAGGTAGTTGCATGAGTGTCCATGCTAATACCAAGCAGTTACAACGGGGGTTTACGCATGGGGAGTTGTTGCATGCGGAAGCCCATGCTAATAACGTTTTTGGGGTTTGTTGCATAGGGAAGCCCATGCAACAAGTCATTTTCCTCCCCATACAATAAACTAAAATTCTGGTAGTGAGCATTTTACTATAAAGTATAGAACAAAAGCATAATTTAATATTGGTTTTTAAAAAAAAAAATAGGATCAATTGATCCCATTCTATTAAACTATCTCCGCCTCTGAATTATAGTCTCACATTCCACATACCGGCAAATTCATGTATATATATATATATATATATATAGATAGATCGACTATGGTGAGTTGTGAAGTAAAATGTCGTTTTACTTCACGCTTATATTTCATTTTGAAAATCTAAACAACCGATCCGAACCGCTTAACATGTTCTCCATATTGAAATGTGCTTGGAGACCAAATTTTACATTTTTTGAATTTTTTTTACTATTTATTAAACTACTTTGAAAATCGCAGATCCGGGTGAACAGTAAAAAATTCTAGATCATTCGATCAGCGATTTTCAAAGTGCTTAATAAATAGTAAAAAATTCCAAAAAATATAAAATTTGGTCACCAAGCACATTTCAATATGGAGAACATGTTGAGCGGTTCGGATCGATCGGTTGTTTAGATTTTCAAAATAAAAATATGAGCGTGAAGTAAAAATGACATCTTACTTCGCAACTCACTATAGCCCTATATATATATATATGAGTTACAATAAATTCACTTTAAAATAATATGTATTCAACTAATATGACGTACAATAACTTTTCAAATTACTCCAAGCTAGAAAAAATAATTTACAAGTACAGTTAAGTTAATTAACATTTATAATTATAATTTAAAAATCCAAATTGTTATTTTAAACACACTTTACTTCAAGTCAACTAAAATTTTCATATATTCTTAAATTAGAATGTTACGTAACCATACCATTCCGTAAGAGAGCCGGCTCCGCAGTACCATTTTTCCCATTCTATGTGTCGCATAGGAGCTGTTAAAGTATCAGCACCGTAAAAGGCCCAAAGCCCAAATTCTTCTTATGGATTGATCTAGAATCCTTTTAACCGTTGCTAAGTTTTTGTACTAGAAGCCTTTACATATATTTGTCTCATGTATTTTCTAGAATAGTCTAAACCGACTTACAAAGTTGGTAACAAGATCTAGTGCTAGAAATAATAGGAATAATTTAGAAGTTTCTTAGAGCCGACATAATAGGAGTATAAATAGATGAGTGAGGTTCGTGGGTAAGGTGAGAAGTGTGAGTAAGATATATATATTACTCTTGTACTTTTTCTATCAAATATAAGTTAAATTATAGTATACTCCTCTCTTCTACTATCACTACTAGAATTGTATCTTTTTCTAAGGGCAAAAAATGGCTTGTTCCATGGGCTTGCCCTCGGAAAAAGCCCTAAAATCAGTTTTTCCGTGCGCCACCCTTGGAAAAAGTCCGTGGCAAAAGCCTTCGATGGAAATAGCCAGTATTTCCGAGGGCGCCGTCGGAAATAATATTTTCCGAGTTTTTCCATGTGCTTGCTCTCGGAAAAAGTACCCTCGGAAAAACTTTCACATCCAGCCTATGGGCTTATTATTTCCAAGGGCAAAATCTGTAGGTCCCACCTTAATTTTTCCAAGGCAAGCAAACATGGGCCCCACAGAGTTTATCCAAGGCAATCGAACGTGGGTCCCAACTGGTTATTTCCAAGGGCAGCATTTGTGGGACCCATCTTACTATTTCCAAGGGCAGCATTTGTGGGACCCACCTGATTTCTTCCAATTCCCATTCAGCCAATTCCCCAATTCCCATTCAGCCAAATTCCCCAATTCCATTTAGCCAAATTAACAAACACATTGAAATATAGAGAAAAAACAAGTAATTAACATTAATCGGCATAGTATAATCATAGTACATTGTATCAAAATACCAAAAAACATTACAATAGAAGTGCTAAAAGAAACTTCTATATATACCCAAAATATGCCCTAATTCAAGATACCAAAACGCATTACAAAACACAGTACTAAATTGCAAGAAATTGTACAACACATTGTCCCAAAATATACCCACCACCCATTGGCCACCACTGCTTTCAACTACCAACATAGCCATTTCAATTATTGGCGCAAAGGAAGTTGGACCTGAAAATAAAAAATTCTTGCTTTTTCAGAATTTATAATTAATACATACTGGTACAATTTTACCATTGAAAACATTTTGCAGCTGAAAGTACTAGCTAATCGAATAGCTGCTCGACAACAGCAGCATCCTGATGCAGCACACCACTCAGCAGCCCCATCTCTTGCATCATCTTCTGTCAATTCCTAAAATACACAAAGAATAATATCAATAATACTA
This sequence comes from Carex kokanica, assembly GCA_025461125.1. Lineage (NCBI taxonomy): Eukaryota > Viridiplantae > Streptophyta > Magnoliopsida > Poales > Cyperaceae > Carex > Carex kokanica. The sequence goes on from JAJGRX010000082.1 coordinate 757,148, forward strand.
CTAATAATAAGAAGAATAATAAGAATAATTTAGCATTCTTGTTTCTGTATAAGATATTAAAGGTACTTTTTCTATACAATTAGTTCTGAGACAAATAAAAGTTATCATAATCAATAAATCTGTGTTTTGCACTTTTCTCTGCTTCATTGTCCTTTGTTGAGTTCAATAGAACCGAGCCATCGCAACCCTATGTCACATAAATATTTGTTTGGTTAAATTATGACCGCTGTCTAGTTGTTTGGTATTACAATGTTTACTATCAATTTTATTATCAATTTTATATTTGTAGATGCAATTGTTAAATTTTAACTAGTTTTTTAGATGAATTATAAATTTGAATGATGTGAGTGTGTACATATACCATGCCAAAATTATCATTTTTTTTATTATAATTCAAATGTTGAATTAATAATATAATTAAAATAATATATATAATAGCCGTATCGTATCTTTTATTTTTTAAAATTGCCGTATCGCCGTATCCGTATCGTATTTGATACGATACCCGTACCCGTATCCATGCAACATAGGATATATGAAAATGGTAGTAGAACTTGATGACCAACATTGGTTGACATATGAAAATTGAGAATATAGTTCTGCATGATTATTTTGCTCTTTAATTTTTTAGTGCTTAGCTCTTTTATAATTGAGAATATAGTTCTACAGATAGTTAGAAAATATGTTGTTGGACAAATTTTGTATGCATAGGTGTTGCATGTGAACTATTGTTGCTTTATAACACCTCCATTTATTTGGGATTTTTACCCAGCAATATATATTATAAGCACATTATGAGAAGCACTGTATAAGATTGGAAAGTAGATCAACTAAGGTATACCAATTACTTCAGACATCTCGAATGCAAAATAATGCAGTATTTCATAGACATAAGATAACCATTTTGAAATAAGAGGTGTAGAGATAAAAAATTCAATTTAAATTGTGTAGTTCAGAATAATATCTCATGTAGATGAGTAAAAAGAAAAAAATTACATGTTATGATTTTTTATACTGCTATATAACAAAATGTATAACAAAATGCAGTCTTTTAATTCTTATAACTGTGTTATTATTCTTGTAGAGATAAAATAATATAAATTGAATCAATAAAACATTTCCAACAGCATAGTGCTCCAGTATTTCCATGAACCTCCAATATAAAATAATATAAACAGATTAAACAAAACATTTCCAAGGGTAGCTTATGGAAATAGTATGTCTCCCTCCTTCACACTTATTTCCAAGGGCATGGGGCGAGGTATTTCCATGGGCTATCAATAAAATATAGTATTTGGTCTGTTTGGCGGGTCATGGGTCATGCAAAAGTATTTCCAAGGGCGGATATGAAACATTTCCAAAGGCAGACATCAGGAATTTCCATGCGCTACTATTTCCGAGGGCCTGCTGTTGGAAATTGTAAAGTGTGTCAGAAAAGGCAATTTTATTTCCGAGGGCCCTTCCTCCCCTTGGAAATAACATATGTTGCGCATGGAAAAAGTGAAAATTCTAGTAGTGTATTCAAGTTAATATTCAACAAGTGGTATCAGAGCGGGTTAGGTCCTGTTGGCTAGAAGGTTCGTATAACCCGTTAGTCTGTCGTTGCGTCGAAGGTCCTGTTGGCTAGGAGGTTTGTGTAACTCGAGTCCTTCGTTGTGTTGGAATTTCAGACTTGAATGGCATGAGTGGTCTGATTGAGAAGTTGAATAATTATAATTATAGAGACTGGCTGTCACACCCCAAATCTAGAGGTGCGACAATTCGTACCGCGTCTATCTTATCATTCAATATACATAACCTAAGGCATGGATCTTTTTATGCATTGCCAATAGCATCAATTATTTTTCCCACATCTCAATTTAATTACAATAATCATCTGACATTTTACAGTGGATGATGCTAGAGATATATTCTCTGCACCCTGTCAGATATAATAAACCCAAATCCCAAACCTTTAGATGGCATTGCTGTCAATTATAACCCCACAAGCGTTGCTCTGTCTTCGTCTAACAAACCTGCGAATCCCACAAGGGGAAACGGGTGAGAAATAATAAATCATTCCTCAGTGCGAATTTGCCACAATCAGGTTACTGGACTTGCAATCAGAATTCATATCTAAAAATGAAATTCATACAACATTACATTAACAGTTCTAACACAATATATAAATGAATGCACATGCTTGACAACAATAATCGAATAAAATACAACTTACGGAATTTCCAAGATGAAGTTCAAACAAACACGTATTTATTTGGCCTAACTCATTTTATTATGACTGGTAGCACCAACAGATGTTCAATCGAACTGGACCCTTTGTCAAACCCTCATCTGTAGGATTACTGGCACCTACAGATGTTCCACCGAACTGGACCCTTTATCTGACACCCATCTGCAGTGCTTTGGCTTAACCATTTACTAAAGACTGGTTCCAAGTCAGCTATATAACTCGGCTTTACAAATGCATCTACACGGAACCAAAGTCAGCCATATGGCTCAACTTTGCAATTTCATTCAAATAGGATCAAAGCCTGGCAAATTCATTTCACAGGTCAACGGATAGGTCACCGTCACCTTATCCAGCTACCTCTACAGGTCAGCCTGGCAAATTCAGAAACAGGTCAACGGATAGGTCACCGTCACCTTATCCAGCTACCTCTACGGGTCAGCTTGGCAAATTCAGAAACAGGTCAACGGATAGGTCACCGTCACCTTATCCAGCTACCTCTACGGGTCAGCCTGGCAAATTCAGAAACAGGTCAACGGATAGGTCACCGTCACCTTATCCAGCTACCTCTATGGGTCAGCCTGGCAAATTCAGAAACAGGTCAACGGATAGGTCACCGTCACCTTATCCAGCTACCACTACGGGTCAGCCTGGCAGATTCATTCACACATAGAATAATGAATATAACACATCAATTGACAACCATACGAATATGCAAATCAACCATCTCACAACAATTTCAATTCTAATTTAATTGGGTTATGCACATGAATCACAAAGTTTCAAATTATGCAGCAATCAACATACAACATGACAATCGAAAAATAATTTAATTCCTGAAAATGAAACATCAAACAAGTCCAAGAACCCCGCACCTGATATCGTAGGGCACTAAATAAGGTCACCATTAGTCTGTTCTCCTGAACATTCTATCTCGTCTGTCTTTCTCATAATTATGCCTATATCAGAATAATATATATTCTGATCAATATTTATAACACTTAAGTATAACAACCCAATTTACGTATTCTATTATTTTCTTAATCCTTTAACTTATCTTTATTTTATTAATTCTAATTAACTACGGGTTGGTGTGCTAATTGAATTTAAGTTGGGTTTGTACAACCCGATCAAAAATTAAGCCAGTTTCAATTAATTTAAACCAAGGCCCAAACCGAAAACACTAATAAAATCTCCCCATTTTGCAATTCAGTCCCTATCTTAATTTAAATTACACAAGGGCCTAGATTTTTATCGTTTCACCCAACAGTTTCAAACCTTCGCAATTAGGTCCCTGTCAATTCAAGTCAGTACCAGATCGGTACCAGAAACAAGGGCAAAGCAAACAGAGCCAAATGCCAGTGCCAGTAACAACGGAACAAAAGCAAAACACACCCAAGTTCACCGAAACAAGCAAGTCAGTGCTAAAACCAGCACAGTCAGAAAATCAAGCAAGGCACCACAATGCACACAAGCAACAAACCAGCACATACAACCCAGCAAATCAAAGGCACGAAGGCCTATAGAACAAGGGAAGGCTCAAAGGCCACAAGTCAAGGCACAGCCACACAACAGAAAAAGGCACGAAGGCCGACAGAACAGAAAAGGCTCCAAGGCCACGGGTCAAAAAGGCACAGCCACTCAAAGAAAAATCAAGGCGCAAAGCCACAGGTCAAGCAAGAAGGCACGAAGGCCATAGGTCAAGTAAGTACGGGAAAATCAACAAGGCAGCACAGCACAACAGAAAAAAAAAGGGCCAGTACTGGTACCGTATCAGTCAGCAAGGCTTAACGGGTTGCAAACCCGTCAAGAGTAAGAACAGAAATGAGAGAGAAGGAATACCACGACCACAAGACTCGTTTGAAATCGCGTCTTTTCCGCCTCGCCGTTCAATCAGCCACCAAGTCCACACCGCACCAGCACCGCACCACCGATCACCGCACCAGCACCACACCTTCACCGCACCAGCAGCTCACCAGCACCGCACCAGCACCAACAGGGAACCCTAGGGTTCTTCTCCAATTGCGCAAGGGAGATAGAGAGAGATAACTAAGGGGGCGGGTCCAGGGACAGAGAGGGAAAAGGGGTCCCAGTCACCAGAGAAGGAACGAGAGAGAGAGATCATCTCTGGTCCGATAAATGGAGAAGAGGGGAAATAGAGAGGGTCGGTGGGAAGGGTTAATAGAGGGACTGCTCTGAGATCCGTGCAGAATTAAAATGAATGGTTGAGATCTATTCAAAAATTTAAGAAGGGAATTAATTTGGTTTTATTTGTTAATTTGAATCTAGACGTTGTTTAAAATTACTAACTAGTTTATTAACTAATTTATTCGATTTAAAATTTTATTTAGTTGTAACATCTTAGTTATTAGACATAATTAATTAATTAGATTTTACGGGTTATAACACTGGCGTACTTGCATTAAGTCATATTTGCAGGGTCAGGATTTATGGGAGATCGTGGGTGGTGATGAGATCGAGCCTCCACCGAATTCGATCCGAGCTTATAAGAAGTGGAAGGTGAAGGCGGGCCAAGCGTTATTTGTGTTGAAGGCTACGGTGGATAAGAGCCTACTATCTCACATTGAAGATGTGGAGACACCAAAAGAGGCAGGGATGTCTTCGCCGCATTGTTTTCAAAAAGGAAGAATACAAGCCGGCTGCAACTGCTCGAGAGGGAGCTGATGAATATCTCTCAAGGTGACATGGCTGTAAGTGAGTACTTTCTTAAAGTAAAAATTTGTGTAGGGAAATTGAGCAGCTAGACACCAATGCGAAAATTGGCGAGGATAGAATGCGGTGGATAATCCTGAATGGCATGAGGACGGAGTACAGCACTTTCATCACAGCAATTCAAGGATGGGCGATGCAACCAACCCTGCTGGAACTGGAGAATTTGTTGGCCAGTCAGGAAGCTCTTGCTAAGAAGCTAGCAGGTTTGACAGTGAAGCACGAAGAGGAGAAGGCCCTGTATAGTGGTCGGCGTGGAGAGTCGAGCAGGGACCAGTATCGACGACAACCTGAGATGAAGAAGGTATGCCATGAACAATGCAAGAGGTGCTCGTGTTCAGGGGGAGCTCCTAGAGACCAATAGGGCAAAGGAGCCGAAAGAGGTGAATACCGTAGTAGAAGAGTGGAGTGCTACAATTGCGGACGACAAGGGCACTATGCGAGAGAGTGCCAGTTCAGGAAGAATGAAAGAAGCTTTGTGGTGACCACGAAGGAGAAGACACTAGAGGAGGTCCCAAGTGAAGAAGAGTGGGACACAGTAACGTCTATTGCGATGCAGTCGGTAGCCGACATAGAGGACGTCGAAGAGGCTGATGAGCCTGAGGATGAGGAGATCGACTTCGAGTCATGGTTCTTTGAAGAACCAGTTGATGAACCGGTCAAGGAGGAGATCGGAGTTGTGAGGTGCGTGGTGGCTGATGAGAAGTCACAAGAGAGCAATGAGCTGGAGGCCATCACCAAGGAGGGTGATGATGATGTGAGGACACAGATGAGTGTCGCTATTGTGGAGAAGACTGTAGGACGCGAGTTCGCACAAGGACATGCAGCTTGTCAGGTAAACTGTCGAGAGAAGAGAATTCGATGACGACTTGTGCCAAGGCAGCGTGAGAATAAGATTCCAGAACCTTCTCATCTGAAGAAGACTATTCTGGAAACTCGACCGCAGATGCCTGAGCAACTTCAAGCTCAGAAAATTGAAAGAAGAAGCAAGAAGCATGACGACCCAGATAAACGCGGAGTGCCGAAGATGAAGACAATATCAAGTCGGTGCTGAGGGAGAGTGTTAAAGTATCAGCACCGTAAAAGGCCCAAAGCCCAAATTCTTCTTATGGATTGATCTAGAATCCTCTTAACCGTTGCTAAGTTTTTGTACTAGAAGCCTCTACATATATTTGTCTTATGTATTTTCTAGAATAGTCTAAACCGACTTACAAAGTTGGTAACAAGATCTAGTGCTAGAAATAATAGAAATAATTTAGAAGTTTCTTAGAACCGACATAATAGGAGTATAAATAGATGAGTGAGGTTCGTGGGTAAGGTGAGAAGTGTGAGTAAGAAATATATATCACTCTTGTATTTTCTCCATCAAATATAAGTTAAATTATAGTATACTCCTCTCTTCTACTGTCCAAGTTAATATTCAACAGGAGCGTATATTCATTTTTTGAAAACTAGTAGAGGCTACTTTTCGTTTGTGTATACTTTGTTTTGGTGGCAATTCACCAGTCAAACAAATTTATGAATGAATCAAGAAGCGCGCTGCTTTGTTTTAGAGCAGTTATATATCACCCTAAAAAGGGAACAAACGGCCAACCAAATTTTGTTTTGCACTTCCCTGAATAGTGAATAGGCGCCGTGCTTCTCTCCTCTCCATTCCCTCCTTTCTTCTCCTAAATTCCAAATTTTCGATTTTCATTGTTCCAACCAACTTAATTTTCTTTTCTCCTTTTTATTTTTCTCCAACGCGATCGACTGATCGAGTATATACATTAATACAATTTATTTATGCACATACGTAGTTAACTGCCTAGCCACTAGCCAATTAATCGATCGGAGAATAGAATTAGCTAGATTATTGAAGGCGAGGAAAGAGATGAGATTGAGCAGCAATCCTATCCCATGTAGGAGCTATAGCCTATAGTTAGCGGGCATGAGATTGTGCAGGTGCATTTGTATTAGTTACCAATCAATTAGTGAGAGAGAGAGAGATGATGAGAAGGCAGGCGCGGTCGATGGTTCTCGTCCTGACCGCGGCCGCAATCCTGAGCTTAGGTGGATGGCCAGTCGGCCAGTGCCAGGCTGAGGCTGAGGCTGAGGCTCAAACTGACGACGACGATGATTATGACCGGCGAGCGAAGACGGCATCGAATCCTCTGGTGGCGAGCTTGTTCTACGGCAAGATAAGAAATATGACTCGCAGTTTCTCCCATGACACGGGCCAGCAACTGGACTATTGCATCAAGGATTCGTCAGTTCCTGTTCCTGTTCCTCTCCTTTTTTTTTTTTTCTTTATTTCCCTAATTAATTCTTGAATGAATGATGAATTACTCTATTTTCCTAATTGATATGGACAGGGATAAGGACTGGAACGAGGCCTTCAATTTCTCTTCCGATTTGACATTTGTGACCAGTTGCATGAAGGAAACAAAAGGTACTTATGATTCCTTGCTTTTCTCTGCATGCATGTATATGTTACATCTCTGTTGTTCTTCAATTCGTCAAGCTCAAGCACATGATGTGCAAAATACTTTAGATTCTCTTACTCAAACTAAACTCAACAGGAGATCTGGGGCAGCGCGTCTGCACAGCGGCAGAGATGAAGTTCTATTTCAACAGCTTCTATGAGCAAGAAAACTACTTGAAGCCGAACCTTAACTGCAACCTCACGTCGTGGGTCTCGGGTTGCGAGCCCGGTTGGGGATGCAGCTCTGGGAACCAGAAGATCAATCTGCAGGATTCAAAGACTATTCCCTTACGCACTCTTGATTGCCGTCCCTGCTGTGCTGGCTTTTTCTGCCCCCACGGCCTCACTTGCATGATTCGTAAGTTTTATACATGCACCAACATGCATCTGCACATGCATACAAGATATATAATATCTATCTAACTCTTTTTCTTGTAAAATTGTTTGCATGCACGAAGCCTGCCCTCTCGGCTCATACTGCCCCAAGTCGACCCTAAACAAAACCACTGGCATCTGTGACCCGTAAGTACAACCCCTCCATTTTTTTCATTACTTGCTCTAACTGCAAGTATGAACTCAACAATTAATTCTTGTGTTTGAGCCCTGCATATTAAAGCCTCAAAGGAGAAGGGATATATATAATCGGCATCTTTATTATCATGTCTTGTCTTATAGAGATATATTGAATAGTGTTTCTTATTAACTTTGCAGTGGAATACAAGATGTTGTGAAATGTTTTGCAATATCCTTAGCTACATTTTTTTTGTTTGTTTGCAATATATTTGTTTTTCATCTTTTAATTAGTCCTTCAGATGATAGATGGCATGACATACACATACATGTGTGTGCAAAAATTACAGGTATAACTACCAACTGTCTCCTGGGAGACCTAATCATACATGCGGCTCTGCTGATGCGTGGGCTGATGTGGTCACAACCGGACACATATTTTGTCCCGCAGGATATTACTGTCCCAGTACAATTAAGAAGATCTCTTGCAGTAGTGGGTACTTCATTTTTTCTCTTAATTTTAATTTGTCCCTTCATTTGTCTTTTCAACTATGTCCATTTCTTGGTGGAAATCTATGTAGTAACACTGATAATAAAAGAGAATTTGGATATATACCCATTATATAACTTTTTTAATTAGATATTTCTCCATCAAAACTTCAAAATTAGCTATTTCCCATATACATATAACCTGAGATTTTTATTAATATCCAAAGTTAATTACAAATTAATAAATATACCCACTAACGTTGGAAATTTATAAAAATATCCATACCGGCCATAAAATGGCCGGTTTCAATTTTTTTTGGTACCGGCCATTTAATGGCCGATACTAATTTTTTTTTTAAATACACTATGAATAGCAAGATGCTGAAATCTAACACTAAAAATTCGAATTTTTTTAAATATTTGTTAGATTACTTTTTTTGATATATAATTAGCATTTTATACTAAAATACGCTAAATTACTTGAAATTATGTTAAATTACGTTGAATTACACAAAATTAAGCTAAACTACGCTAAATTATGTTAAATTATGCTAAAATACGGTAAATTACGCTAAATTACATATGAATATGGATGATATCTTCACTAAGAATACCAACTTTTATTATTTTTGGAATATATTTACTATTTTGTATGATTTATGAAAGATGACACAAAATCGGCCTAATATAGCGTAATTTAGTGTAATTTAGCATAATTATTGTAATTTAGCATAATTTAGTGTAATTCAGCATAATTTAACATAATTTCAAGTAATTTAGCATATTTTAGTATAAATATGCTAATTATATATCAAAAAAAGTAATCTAACAAATATTTAAAAAGAATTCGAATTTATTAATTTGTAATTAACTTTGGATATTAATAAAAATGTCGGAAATATAACTATATTATAAATATACCCATTTTTTAATTAAATAAACTAAAAACACTTATTATTAGTAGTAATAAAAAATTGAGAAATTTAGATATATACCCATCATAACTACTTTAATTAGATATATACCCATCAAAACTTCAAAATTAGTTATTTCCCCATCTAAATATAACTATATTATAAATATACCCATTTTTTAATTAAATCAATTATAATCATTGACTAATAGAAATATGACATTAAAAGGACACTTATGCCCTTATTCACTTCTTCTCCCTTCCCACTCTTCAATGTTCCAACGAGCTGGCAGTGCCAAAGACTCACAATTTGAGTTATTTGAGGGTATCTGGGACACACAAACTATACTATTCTGGTTCATTACCTTTCTTCCCCTCTTCTCCAATTTCTGCATCAGCTCGTGGAGTTGACTACTTGGAAAGGCGTTGAAAACTTCACAAGTCCTCAAGCACCATAGCCAGACCACAATCTACTCTTGGTTTATTTTTGTTCTTCCATGGGGAAAGGATCTCAAGCTCAAAAAGTGATCAAATCTCTCTCTCTCCATTTCAATTACCTTTGAATATAGAAGAAGTGAATAAGAGCAAAATTGTCCTTTAGATATATACCCATCATAAACTTTTTTAATTAGATATTTCCTATCAAAACTTCAAAATTAGCTATTTCCCATCTAAATATAACTATATTATAATTAAATATACCCATTTTTTAATTAAATAAACTAAAAACACTTATTAGTAGTAATAAAAAGTAAATATTGAGGGTCAAGTTTTTTTTTTGTGAATTTGAGGTGTACCATTCTTTTCTATACAAGTCAGCATGGTCTGACTGAAAAGCATGATGTTCCAAAATGGAATATATTGCTTGCACAGGAGACCTTTTGTTTCAGGCAAATTTTGAAAGATTTTCCCTTAGGAAACAAGCAAGCAATTAAGGCTATTTTTGCAAATTTCTTGTGTAATTTGTGAGCCATATTTTCATCTGTAATTGCTGTGACCTTGCAGGTACTACTGCAGAAAAGGCTCGACCAAGCCAACTAGTAAGCCCATTTTTCATTTGAGCATCGCCAATAATGTGTACCAATGTTAATTGAGAAAGGAAAAGGAAAGAGATCCATCTTTGATCTTTCTTCAGCAAACTTCAGACAAAATAACAAGCATAAATTTCACTATTTAATGTTACAGAGTGCATTTGGAAAAGGAGTTGCAAGGAGAATTCTGAGAATCAAGATATTACCATATTTGGTGTCTTGCTAATTGTAATTCTTCTGGCCTTCTTCCATTATTATAACCTAAATGCTAGTCTACACTTGCATATATCACAAACAATGTAACACATGTTCCTTATAAGTTATAACCCATGCAGATAATCATGTCAGCATTTTTGCTAGTCATCTACAACTTCTCAGGTCAAATCCTGACGCAGCGCGAGCGGCGTGAAGCCAAGTCTCGTGAGGCCGCTGTGCGCCGTGCTAGAGAGAATGCTCAGTCACGCGAAGCACGCGAGCGCTGGAAGACAGCCAAAGATGTGGCAAAGAAGCATGCTAGTGAACTACCAGGACAGCTACGCCGCACTTTCTCCCGCACTCTCTCTCACAGCTTGTCCCGTGCAAAGTCAGTGCGTGACCAGCCCAAGACCACAGGCAGCGGGGCTGGGTCCACCGAGGCAGCTGCATCTCCATCGAAACCACCCACTGCCGCTGGCTTGTTCGGCAAGAAAAAAGATTCAAATAGTAATAGTTTGACTAACTTGGTGAAGTCTATTGATCAGGACCCGGATAAGCAACAAGGGCTAGATGTGACTATTGGAGACAAAAATCTTAAAAAGAACATGCCGAAGGGGAAAGCGATGCACTCAAGAACTCAAATCTTTTCGTATGCTTATGGTCAGATTGAAAGGGAGAAAGCAATGCAAGAACAGAACAAGAATTTGACCTTTTCAGGAGTGATTTCGATGGCTTCTGACATGGATATCCGGACCAGACCTTTTATAGAGGTTACATTTAAGGATTTGACATTGATGCTTAAAGGAAGTAAGAAGCGGCTTTTGAGGAGTGTGACAGGTCAGCTTAGGCCTGGTCGGATAGCAGCAGTTATGGGTCCGTCAGGGGCTGGAAAGACCACCTTTTTGAATGCTGTAGCAGGGAAAGCTACTGGTTGTGAGACTTCGGGTTTGGTGCTCATTAATGGCAAAGTAGAGCCGCTTCGTGCTTATAAGAAGATTATAGGGTTCGTGCCCCAAGATGATATCGTTCATGGGAACTTGACAGTTGAAGAAAACCTCTGGTTCAGTGCTAGGTGCAGGTACATTTGTCAAAAGCATCATAGCAAATTCATTCATGTTTTCGCCATACGGTTTCAACTTCCAATTAAGCAAATATGTTTGACATATCTGAAATAAACCTTTCTCATCTGGCAGGCTTTCTGCGGACATGTCAAAAGCAGACAAGGTCCTTGTGGTGGAGAGAGTAATCGAGTCGTTGGGGCTACAAGCAGTGCGCGACTCATTGGTTGGTACAGTGGAGAAGCGTGGTATATCGGGCGGCCAGAGGAAGAGGGTAAATGTCGGGCTGGAGATGGTGATGGAGCCTTCTCTTCTGATATTGGACGAGCCAACATCAGGCTTGGACAGCTCATCCTCTCAGTTGCTACTCCGTGCACTCAGACGCGAGGCCATGGAAGGGGTTAACATTTGCATGGTCGTCCACCAACCCAGGTTGGTTTCTTTTTACTGTTCATAATTGTAAAATAGTGTAATTTATATAATTAAGATAAATTATAACCAAGTATGAAACCTCAAATGATTCTGCTCTCTTTTAAAAAAGAAAGACAAGTTGCTTGCATTTTTCTGGGGTTTTTCATCAGCTAATGATCCTTTCTTTTTTCTTCTCAAATTCTTTACCATTTCTGCCCAATATTTACATGTGATGATATCGATGGGCTGAGATGCAAAATTCTTCTCCTTAAAAAAGGGCATACTTAATTAAAACACATATTGATCCCATCACCTTTCCAGCTATGATTTGTTCCAGAAGTTTGACGACCTTATCCTCCTTGCTAAGGGAGGCATGCTGGTTTACCTTGGTGCGGTGAAGAAGGTCGAAGAGTACTTCTCTCATCTTGGGATAGTTGTACCAGACCGCATAAATCCACCCGATTACTTCATTGATATTCTAGAAGGGATCATAAAGCCTAGCGCGAGCACTGGTGTGACTGCCAAGGAGCTCCCACTCCGTTGGATGCTCCACAACGGGTATTCATTATTAACCAGCGATTTGGTTTTGAATGCTTGCTTTTAAGAAAGGGCAGACTGGGCAAATATGGGCAGCAAATTCATTCAGATTTGACTTGAATGCTCTAATTTAAAATGGACCATTCGAATCTGTCTGGGGCTCTTGAATGATTAACGTACAATTGGAATTGAGCCGAACCTGTCACAAACTTTCATACTGAGACTCAGTACCTACATGTTGGTGGATTTTAATTGTTGTTTTGATAGAAACTCTTGCTATAACATTGTCTTGTATCATATCATGTTGACCAATTAATTTAATTGCCTGCTTCAAAAGACTTAAAGCTTGAGGCCAAAGGTGGTATTGTTATTGTACGGTCTTAATTAACAGGTACGACGTGCCGCGTGACATGTTGGAGAGCTCTTCGGAATCAGAGTCGATTCGTGGAATTGAGAAGAGCACCTCGGAAGAGGTGTGGGACAACATGAAAGATATGATGGGGCAAAGGAAAGAAGAGTATCAATATCAGTTTGATAAGTCAACAGACTTGTCAAATAGGAGGACATCAGGTCTCCTGCAACAGTATAGATACTTCCTTGGCAGGTAACTTTAATATGTACGGCTTCTCTTTATAGTTGTCTGAGTTTTTTGTGCACCTTACTTGATAGTTTTAGCACCAGTTATCAGTACCAAGTACCAGTCTACAAGATGTATGCAACATGAATCAGTTGGTACTGGCACCTCCTAAGTTCAGCTGAATGGAAATGCCTTGTGTTGTTGCCAGATTGATATCGCTACAATTGTATTTATTTTTCGATTTATGAATATTTTCATGGTTATGGTTGTTGTTGTTGTCATTGTTTGTACAGGGTTGGGAAGCAGAGGCTACGAGAAGCAAGAATACAAGGGGTTGATTATCTAATCCTGTGCCTTGCTGGAATATGCTTAGGCACCCTTGCCAAAGTCAGCGATGAAACTTTTGGGGCTCTTGGTTACACATACACTGTTATTGCTGTTTGTAAGCTCATTTTCAAGTCAGCCCTTCCATCCAATAGAAAAGAAAAAAAAATTATAAAAATAAAAATAACTACACGTGCTAAATTCAATCATTTTTAATTATCCCACTAATTAATTTCAGCTCTACTTTGTAAAATTGGGGCATTGAGGTCATTTTCGCTGGATAAGTTGCACTACTGGAGGGAGAGGGCGTCAGGCATGAGCTCGCTAGCGTACTTCCTCTCGAAGGATACAGTCGATCATTTCAACACCTTAGTCAAGCCTATTGTTTATCTATCTATGTTTTACTTCTTCAATAACCCCCGGTCCTCCATTTTTGCCAATTATTTAATATTGATTGCGCTTGTGTATTGCGTCACTGGGATTGCCTATACCTTTGCTATCTGCTTCCAGCCCGGCTCCGCTCAACTGGTATGTATGTCTTATCCTTCTAAGGCTGTATTTACCTTTGCTTGCTATCTGCATTACCAATGTTCAATAGTGTATGGTCTTATATTTCTGAATTTTAAATTTATATATTTATTATTTATTGATTGATTTATTTATGGATTTCTGTTGTAGTGGTCTGCTCTAGTTCCTGTTGTGTTAACACTTATAGCAACACAGCAAAATGCCTCAAAAGTATTGGCAGATCTGTGCTACACAAAATGGGCATTGGAGGCTTTTGTCATTGCTAATGCTCAGAGGTCAGTACGTAGCCAGTACCTACTTCTCATTTGGTTTCCTTAATGTAATCACTGCGGAACACAGATTCTCTGAGTAGCTAGCTAGTCACTCAATTAATAAGCTGGATAAATTATCCACATGCCGTTAGATTATGGGAAATGTCTCTTCACACTCCCCCTGCCCATTTGATTTCTTCAAATATTATTGCCTGAACCAGCCATAATCACTCAGTTATCTTCTTTCCAGCATTTTTTATGTGATGATCATCGGTGTTATCTTCTGTGACAGTAAACTCGTAATCACTCAAGGGGCATGAATAATTCTCTAATTTGTCTGTTCTACACACTTCTTCAGGTATTCTGGGGTGTGGCTGATAACACGGTGCGGCTCGCTTAAGAATAGTGACTACGACATAAATGATTGGATTTTGTGTATAATTGTTTTGGTTGCGTATGGCATAGTTTTTCGATGTATAGCCTTCTTCTCCTTGATCACCTTCCAAAGGAAATAACTACCCCAGGGAAGATATGAACCGATGCATAAAAACTAACTCACTCTGTATTTAGCTTGCTTAATTTTGTGCATAAAAACTAACTCGACATAGTTCACGGGTGCTTTTGAAAGATGACCGGAAAGTTAATTAGCAGGGGGGCGGGGGCTGACTGTTTGTAAAGAGATTTGACCTGATAGTTAATTAACTTGTAACTCCACTATATATTTGACGTAATATATATCTTTTATTGTTTTCGTCTTTGATAGTTAATTAGCAGGGGGTGGGGCGGGGGCTGACTGTTTGTAAAGAGATTTAAAAGGAGAGAAAGAAAACAGAAACTAAATAGTAAGCACTAATACAAAAAACTCCTACACTGACCTCCAATCACTGACTGTTTTAATATGTAACAGTCAGTGTAGAAACTGCGTGGCAAAATCGTAATTAAGAAGAACTTCAACACTGACTGTTCAATTGTAAACAACCGTCAGTGAACCAACACTGACTGTTTTCTTAATAAAAGGGTCGGTGTAGGGTATGAGCAACATCGACCCTTCTATTGAAAAACCGTC
This sequence comes from Carex kokanica, assembly GCA_025461125.1. NCBI lineage: Eukaryota > Viridiplantae > Streptophyta > Magnoliopsida > Poales > Cyperaceae > Carex > Carex kokanica. The sequence continues at coordinate 772,459 of JAJGRX010000082.1, forward strand.
AGTGTTGAGCAGTTCACCAACACTGATTGTTTTTTAAGCGAAGCGTCAATGTTGCTCATACCTACACCGACTTTTTTTTTAAGAAAAACAGTCAATGTTGCACATACCCTACACCGACCCTTTTTTTTAAAAACAGTCAGTGTTGCTCATACCTACACCGACCATTTTTTTATGAAAACAGTCAGTGTTGGTTCACTTCCCTACACCGACCCTTTTTTTTAAAAAACAGTCAGTGTTGCTCATACCTACACCGACCCTTTTTTTAAGAAAACAGTCAGTGTTGCTCATACCTACACCGACCCTTTTATTGATAAAATCGTCAGTGTTGAGCAGTTCACCAACATTGACTGTTTTTTTCAATAAAAGGGTCGGTGTTACTCATAACCTACACTGACCATTCTATTTAATAACAGTTAGTGTTGAGCAATAATTAAGTTTATTTGAGAATAAAAATGTATAACTATTTGAGAATAAAAAATTATGCATTGTGTATATTTTGTAAGATATTTAATAATTAAGTTTATTTCTTTAAATTGAATTTATAGATGCAATAAGTATTTTATCGTTGTTATTCATTAAATAGGACTGAAATTATATATGGTAAGACGTTCGTTGTATATATAGTGTTTAAAAGTTTGTTAATGATGGAATGAAAAGCCTAAAACAATAAATTACTAATTAATTGTTCCATCGAAAAATTGCAATGCTTGTTTATTAGAATGAACATATTCTATTTAATAAGTATGATTAGTAATTTACGTGATGAGTGAGATTTAGGCAATTAACATCAAATTTTGACTTTAATTTTAGAAAATATTTTCTAATGGAAATTATATTAGTAATATTTATACAATAATTTATGTTATAACATGTTTATTGCTTAATTAAATGATTGGAACACATTAAATTATATAGCATTACATGCATGTTGCATATATGACTCACATCTTCTATGTATGAACATGAAACATAAACTCTTGTTTCATGAGTTAATGAAGACGTACAGGAATATGTCGTCCGTGGGTCGATTGAAACCGTTTAATTAAAGAGTACCGCATTTATTGTCTTGCATCCAAGTTTGATCAAAATTTGTTTTTATTTACCCATCCATCTAGTTGACCGAAAATTGAAGCATCGTATGGCCATAAACACTTCGTGTTGGATCGAAGCTCATACACAATAAAACTTTCAAACTTTTATATTGGTTACGTTCAATGTTCTCCTTTGATCATTTTAAAAAAGATTTGAAATGATTTTACTGCAAATCGACCGTTAATTTCCTGCGTGAAAATGAACGGTATGATTCCAAACTTCCTTTTATGTTGATTTTATTGTCAATTTTTTTGTAATTGTTGATTCACTGACTGTTTTTATTCCGGAACCGTCAGTGTTGATACCTTTACTGACTGTTTTTATTTTGGAACTTTCAGTGTTGCTCATACCCTACACTGACCCTTTTATTAAAAAAACTGTAAGTGTTGAGCAGTTCATCAACACTGACTGTTATTTAAGGGAAGCGTCAGTGTTGCTCATGCCCTACACCGACCCTTTTTTTTTTTAAAAGTTAGTGTTGCTCATATCCTACACCGATTCTTTTATTCATAAAACCGTCGATGATTCTATTCATTCACCGACTGTTTTTAGCAATTAACCGTCAATAATTGTATTCATTCACTGACTGTTGGCTTTAATTTTCGGAATCGTCAGTGATTTTCCTTCTGAAAATTTTCTCCCGATTTATCAGCCGCACGAATCCTTTCTCCCCACATTAAATTTCATTTCCCTCGCTCCTCGCGATAAACCCTCCTAAAATTTCGAATCTCTCCGTCTGTCTCCGCCTTCGAGCGCCATGCTGCCTCGCTGTCTCCTCTGCCTCCGTCTCGCTGCCTCGCTGTCTCCGTCTCTCTCCGCCTCCGCCTTGAGCATAACCCCTTCTGTCTCTCTCCGCCTCCGCCTTGAGCACAAAGACGCCCCCGATCTGCCTCTCCGTCTCTCTCCGTCTCCTCCGCGCTGCTGCCTCACCCTGAGCACAAAGTCGCCCCCGATCTGCCTCGCTGTCTCTCTCCTCCTTCGACCTGCCTCACCTTGCCCCGACCCTAAACCTCACCCCGCTCAACACTGCCTCTCTCTCAGTCCCTCCTCTGCGTACCCCAGGCTAGCTTCAACTATCAACGATCTGTCTTGACTCTAGGTTTTTTCCCTTCTACTAGAGAAGGAAATACGTGACACGCCGTGATTTGGTCACGTGACGTGACGTGACGTGATCAATGTTTTTTTTTCACGTGACGTGACGTGACGTGATCAAAATAGTGGCAGACGATCACGTCACGCGAATGGTCACGTCACGCATAGTCACGCCGTGACTACACGTGACGTGATATGACGTGACATAAATTAGTCACATTGAACTTTTTTATATTTTAATTTAAATTGTTGAAAATTCAGAAAAAATATATCAAAAAATATGAAAATTATAAAATTTGTAAAATAAGTAAATAATGTTGCAAAAATTAACTAGTAAATAATATTCTAAAAATTGCCAAATTTTTTGGATAAAAGATATTTAAGCCCGTTTCATTAAGAAACATAGTTTTTACAAACAACCACAAAAGAAAATTCTGAATATACTATGAATATACTACAGAAACATAGCCTAATAGTACTAATAGGAATATGGACTACTAGAGTTTGTCCTCAAAACATACTGGAACTGACAAAATATAACAGTACGTGATCATGTGATGTGTTTTATAACGTGACGTGACGTGACGTGATCACGTGACGTGATCACGTGACGTGACGTGACGTGATTAGTTTACGTGACGTGACGTGACGTATAATTTTTGTTAAATACAGTCACGTCACGCGAATAGTCACGTCACGCAACACGTGAGTCACGTCACGTAATCGGCACACATGACGTGACGTAACGTGACGTGACTGATCACGCCGTGACAAATTTCATTCTCTACCTTCTACCATGGATCGATAGTCTTTTTATTTTTTCAATTTTCTATTCTATTTTTTAAAAATTGCATAAATGATGTCTTCTTTCTCTCAAATTAGAAACCCTAACCGAACTTTTGCGTTTGAGCAACCAATTTTCTCAATATCACACGATAGATGCACATAGTTTACCAAGTCCGAACCAGGAAAAGACAAAAAATTGGGGTGCTTAAATCAACTGGCAACCAAAGGTACACTCGTCCACCAGTATGCTTTTAATACATGGAAATCTTTTAGGTATCAGTAGACTGGTAGTAAAAAACAAAAAAAAAAGATGATGGTGAGAGCATGATCTTGAGTATATCTCTGAAATTTCTTTCTTTCTAGATGAAGAAAATAATGTAGTTATCTGGTGAAAAAAATGCAGTTTTTCTTGGTGTGGCAAATTATATTCTTTATCTTATTTTTGAGGAAATCATATTCTCTCAATCAACTTTTGGGCTGCTTTCTTGTCATTTCTGGAGTCATTATAGCCATCACAAGGTATCAGTTGTTTTTCCAGGAATAAGAATTAGTTTTCTTGTATTTTGTTTTGTCTTACCAAAGGTATTGTTCAGGAGCAAAAAAAATGATAATAAACTGACCACAAGAAAATTTTACCAGGCATCTGCACTTGGGAGGCCAAGAAGCCACTGTAGTTAATGACTACATAATCAAGGTACTTCATTTTAGACTAGTTGTTGTCCCTAAGGCACCACTAATTTACTTTAAAAACTGAAATTAATTGCAAATAAAGTAACTAAAAGAGTTTAGAGAAATTGACACTCGGGATGTTAACGGAGTTCGGCAAAATGGCCTACGTCTCCGGGGCATCGCAACCGCTTCTCGGTGCGCCTTTCTATTACCCAATGAGAAAGGTTACAACTTGTGAACCGGTGAGCCCTTACAACCAATGGGAAGTCACTCGGCCAACTAGAGTAGAGAACGAAGTCTCTAAGTTTATAATCTCAAGAGAAATGATCACAACAACTAACTTTAATCTAATCTAACAAGATTAGTGAAGTAGATTTGAAATTGTGTGAAGGAATTTTGAAGTTTTAGCTTTCACAACAATGGAGGGAATATTACACAGTAAAATCACTTTTTGAATAGCTGGGGGCGGCTCTAGTTAATTTGGAAGAAGACCTAATTGCTCTATTTATAGAGGCAGCTTCCAAAAGAGTATTCTGCCTATAATCGTTACCAACGATTGATTAATCGTTGTAACGATTAGTGCTAATATGCAATTAGGGTTTCAGCCAAATTCAAAATTCTGCGAGACTTTCATAATCGTTACAACGATTATATAATCGTTGGTAACGATTACTCTCTGGAAGAATTGTGTTATTTCTCGCATTCTGATTTTCTGTGCAGCTATTTTAATCGTTACAACGATTAGACAATCGTTGGTAACGATTGTTCCCTGACTTCAACATCAAATCTATTTTACCAATTCTATGAATTATACAATTTAAAATATTGATAAAACTTGATGATTTCTTCAGGATAACAGATCCAAATTGCAATTCCAATTGTCTTAAACCTGCAAAGCATCTTAACTCAAAGAAATTGTTAGATTCAAATATTGTATGTTTTGCAAATTAGTCAAATAATATACTTAGAGTATTGCTTACAACAACAATCTCCCCCTTTTGACGATTTGCAAAACATACATCGCAAGCAAATGCATAAATTGATTTGAAATTATTTTTCCCAATAGTTTAGTTCCCAATTTATCAGTTTTGCATGTCTTGCAATTTCTCCCCCTTTTGGAAATCGACGAAATGGAAGATAAATTAACAAGTGCTCCCCCTCAAAATAAGCACTCCCCCTTAATGATTGGAAGATAGTAAAAAATTTAAAACACATCACACATTCGAAAAATATCATAACCAACAATATATAACATAGAAGAATTCAACCACTCACATGCAACATAAAAGAACTAAACCGAAGCTACTAATAAGTTCCACATAGCATGTAAATAAGGTAAAGGTCCACATAGCATGCAAAGCAAAATAATAATAAGTTCCTAGCATAGCAATCAAAAAGTACGCAACAAATAACGAGCAGTAAGAGAACTAAAAAGTAAAACTAGATGTCAGCATCAGGACCATCGCCATCGACATCATCATCATCATCACCATCATCATCCGGATCATCATCATGAACACCACTGCCTGGTCCAAAGCGGCGCACCCAACGCTTGGCAAGATCCGTTTGAGCATCATCAAGGGATTGAATATTCTTGGCATTGAGGCGAACACCCTTATTAACTTTGTCAATTTTAGTACCAAGGGTAGAAAGAGTAGAAGTAATACCGCGCAACTGATCCATAACCCAAGCCATTTCGGGAGTTGAAGCTTGTGGTTGAGCCGGATCGACAGGAGGTGGGACTGGAGGAGGAGGGGAAGGTGGATTTGCTTCATTTGGATTCCAATATTGATTTGGAAGTGCATTGGGAGCTTTAATCCAGCGATTGACAGGACGGTTATCAGGGCGAAGACCGGGTGGGCTGGCACCTGCGGAGGCAGTTAAAGACCAACCAATATTCGGCATTTCACTAACCAAATTTACCGGGCCGAGAAGAGTTAGGTCAGGTGAAAGATGAATTCCATTGAGGCGCATGATTTTGTGAATGATGTGAGCATAAGGTAAATTATAAACCTTGCTATTGAATGCATTGCGCATGTGACGGAGAATGATATACGGAATGTTGAAGCGTTTCTCATCCAAGCAAATGAGATGTCGCATATAGAAAGTGGCATTCCATTCCATGTTAGTTTTGATTTTGGATTTTGGAGTGAGAATATTGTTGACAAAGAGATATAGCAACCGATGAAGGGATGGAAGATGTGAGGCATAGAGAGGGGCACCAACTCGATTGGTACGGTCAAACCAGGTTTTGTAATTATCTGCCGTATCAACGGCTGTGTCGGGCCATTTTCTAAGAGGGTATGATTCCTCACCTTCATTTGGTAGGTCAAGCCATTCGGCTAGGTTGGCAAGAGAGAGATCAATTTCAGTTCCGCACACATAAGAAGAGGCTCGGAATGGAGACAGAGACATGAGAAAATTGGCATAGAATACCCGGGTTAAGATAACGTTGTATGGTTCCATACAATTTATAAAAGGTTCTCAATCCCAATGTGCCAAGTACTCATTGATTTTGTTTGTCTCATAGGCTGGAAACGCGGCAGAATCCTTATCAAAGTGATAGCAATTGGTCAAATCCCGGTTTTCAAATAGACCAATATAGTTGGTATATGCTTCGGCATCCCGAAATAGGTACCGATTATCTCGACCAATTATCCAATTTGGTATTTGAGGATTAGGGGAATCATCTCTTTGACGAGAGGGTTGGCCGGAGTCAGTACGTCTCCTTTTGATAACAGCAGTTTTGGTCGGTTTAGGAGGCATCGTAAATGGTGAAAAAATAAAATGTTACCGATTGAGAAACGAAGAACACACCCGTGATGAGAAGAGCGAGAGGAGCACAGTGATGAAGACGGATCGTCGATCAAGTGGTCGGATGGTCGGATTTGAGAAGAGGCGAAACTAGGGTTTCACTGGAGAGGAGAGAAGAGAGAGAGGAAAGTGAAATCTAGTGAGAGAATAGGGTAGAGAGGAGGGTGGAGAGAAGAAAGGACTTAAAATGGAGAAGAATGGGGTTTGTAGAGTCCAAACTGGTGTAGAAAGAGTAGAGGCGACAGAGAGGAGAAGAAAGAAAAAGAAGAAGAAGAGGTGCGAAGGAAGGAGAAGAGAGAAATAGGAGGCGGACCCGACTTTTCGCATTCTGCGGTCAATCGTTACAACGATTGATTAATCATTGGTAACGATTATGCTCTGGAAATACAGGTTGACAACTGAAATTTTGAGGAGCAAATTCGAATATGAAAATTTCATTAATCGTTACAACGATTGTTTAATCGTTCGCAACGATTGTTCTCTGGAAATATTACAATAACAGATGAAATTTCGAGGAAAATTCGGATTTTGAAGTTAAATTAATCGTTGTAACGATTAAACAATCGTTCACAACGATTGTGTTCTGGAAGAAATCGTGTAAAGTTTGCGTTTTGCAGTTTGAATAATTAAGATTTAATTTAATTAATCGTTGGTAACGATTGTGCTCTGGTAGGGTGTTTCTAAAGGACGTCGAAGCGTTGATATGATCAAGTTATTTCTATGCGTCCTATCTAAAATGCAGATGCACTAATTTAGGATAATCATTGGACTAATCAAGTTCAAGCATGCCTAATTTAAACCTTAGTTCATTATGTTGTTGAGGATTTAAGGGCTTGGTGAAAATATCGGCAATTTGATTTTTGGTGTCAATATGGATAAGTTGAATTTCACCTTTCTCAACATGATCCCTAATAAAATGATGCCGTATTTCTATGTGCTTGGTGCGAGAATGGAGAACCGGATTTTTGGATATCATGATGGCACTGGTATTGTCACACATAATTGGTACGTTGCGGAAGCGTATTTCATAATCTTGGAGAGTTTGAATCATCCATAACAATTGTGTGCAACAACTACCGGCCGCAACATACTCGGCTTCCGCAGTGGAAAGCGCAACCGAGGTTTGTTTACGGCTCGACCAAGAGACAAGTGATCCGCCCAAGAATTGGCATGTACCACTTGTACTTTTACGGTCCATTCGGTCCCCGGCAAAATCCGCATCGGTGTAACCTATCAAATCTAATTCCGATTGTTTGCCATACCATAATCCCAAATTTAACGTGCCTTTGATATATTTAAGGATTCTTTTAACGGCTTTCAAATGCATGTCTTTGGGATTAGCTTGAAATCTAGCACATAGACATACCGCAAACATAATATCAGGTCTACTAGCAGTTAAATAGAGTAAGCTACCTATCATAGCTCGGTATTGAGTGACGTCCACCGGCGTGCTGCTAGGATCCGAGTCAAGATTTGCATTGATGGCCATGGGAGTAGGACTCGTCTTGCTTTCAGTTAATCCAAATTTCTTGATCAACTCCTTAGCATACTTGGTTTGACTTACAAAGGTTCCATCGATAAGTTGCTTTATTTGGAGTCCCAAAAAGAAGTTCAATTCACCCATCATGCTCATTTCAAATTCACTACTCATAATAGATGAAAATTCCTCGGCAAGTGCCGCATTAGTAGAACCAAAAATGATATCATCAACATAAATTTGCACAATTAAAATTGATTCATCTCTTTTCTTAGTAAAAAGTGTTGTATCATTTTTACCTCTTGTAAAATCATGTTCAATTAAAAATGAACTAAGTCGACCGTACCATGCTCTAGGAGCTTGTTTAAGTCCATAGAGTGCTTTAGTGAGTTTGTAAACATGATTTGGAAATGTTGAATCAACAAAGCCGGGTGGTTGTTGAACATATACTTCTTCTTCTAAAAATCCATTCAGAAATGCACTTTTAACATCCATTTGAAATAAGATAAAATCTTTGTTAGAGGCATATGCTAAAAGCATCCGAATGGATTCTAGACGTGCTACAGGTGCAAAGGTTTCTTCGAAATCGATACCTTCTTGTTGCTTATACCCTTGAGCAACTAACCTAGCTTTGTTCCTAACAACATTTCCAAATTCATCCTTTTTATTTCGAAAAACCCATTTAGTTCCGATAATCATTCGATCATTTGGTTTAGGTACTAGAGTCCAAACTTTGTTCCTTTCAAATTGAGCAAGTTCTTCTTGCATGGCACAAATCCAATTTGAGTCTATATTCGCATCTTTAAAGTTTTTAGGTTCAACATTTGACACGAAAGCACAGTGCGCAATCATTTGACTCAATCCCGATCTAGTTCTAACCCCTTCCTTAGGATCCCCAATAATATTAGAAAGAGGGTGAGAGGAAACTTCCCTTAGGTCTTCGGGAGGTTGATATTCAAATGATGGAGGTTGTGATTCTTCGGTTTGCATTGATGTGTTCAAAGGATTATCTACATAGGGTGTTGCATTTTCTTCGGATTGAGGTTGTTCGGATGGTTGCTCACCTATGATGATTTGATTCTCAACCACTTCAACCTCAGGAGTAACATCTTCAGTACCTACAATTAAAATACCTTTCTCGACCTTTTTGTGAGTAGCTTCATCAAATTTAACATGTACCGATTCAATTACAACCCTGTGATTTGCAATGTAAATTCTATAGGCTTTACTTGTCATTGAATATCCTACAAAAATGCCTTCAATTGATTTTGAGTCAAATTTTGTTATTTTAGGGGATTCGTCTAGAACAAAGCATTTTGAACCGAATACTCTAAAGTGGGATATTTTTGGTTTGTACCCCTTCCATAGTTCATATGGTGTTTTCTTCAATATCGATCGAATACTAACGCGATTGATCACGTAGCAAGCCGTATTGACTGCCTCGGCCCAAAGATGTTTGGGCAAAGGATATTCGTTTAGCATGGTTCGGGCAAGCTCTTGTAATGTTCGGTTTTTTCTCTCGACAACCCCATTTTGTTGAGGTGTGCGAGGAGCCGAATATTCATGTCTATATCCCCTTTTAGAGCAGAATTCATCAAATTTTGCATTTTCAAACTCCCCCCCATGATCACTTCGAATTCGAATGATTTTTAGACCCTTTTCATTTTCAACACGAGTGCAAAATTCGATGAAATTGTCAATTGCTTCATCCTTGTGTTGTAGAAAGATAATCCAAGTAAAGCGACTATAGTCATCCACAATTACAAATGCATATTTCTTTTTAGCTAAACTAGGTATACTAATTGGTCCAAATAAATCAATGTGAAGTAATTGTAAAGGTTGATCGGTTGATACCATGTCTTTGGACTTAAAACAACTTTTAGTGTGTTTACCTTGAACACAAGCATCACATAAGCCTTCAATTTCTAATTTGTGAGTTGGTAATCCACGAACAAGATTTAATTTAACTAATTTTTTAATTGAATCAATTGAAATATGGCCTAATCTACGATGCCATAACCAAGATCCGGTTGTTATAGCACTTAAGCATGTTTCACCGGAATCAAAATGAGTAAGATATAGATAATAAACATTTTTCTTTCTCTTACCCGTATATACTAGAGTATCATCCGAAGCTCTAACTAAGAAACAAGCATTAATGTCAAATTTAACATAATAACCGGCTTCACACAACTTACTAACACTAAGTAAGTTATAGTTCAACCCATCAACAAGGTAGACATCCGATATGGTTAAGTTTTGGTTACCAACCGAACCTAATCCTATGATTGAACTTTTTCTTTGATTACTACCAAAAGTAACCAACCCACCATCATATGGTTCTAAAGATTTGAAATTAGATTTATCACCGGTCATATGGTGTGAGCATCCACTATCAATGATCCAAGCATTTTCTTTATGAGTAGTAATCAAACACACCTACAAGAGTATATATTAACAATTAACATATACCTTGTTTCAATCTCCCCAATTTTAATATTTTTAGCAATTTTAGTATTTTGGGGAGATTTCAAATACAAATTCAAGCTAGTTTAGCTTTAGGAATCCAAACAACATTTGAATTGTTGTTTCCTTTCCTAAATCTACATTCTAATGAGGTGTGACCAATTTTACAACAGTAGTTACAAAATGTCACCGATTGCTTGATATTGTGTGAACCATGAGTGAAGGTGGCTTTAAACTTATCTTTCACTTCTTGAATTTGATTCCTATTATTTTTGACTAACTGATTTGAAACACTTGATGATGAATTTTTGTTGATAAATTTATTTTGATGTTGGGGAACATCTCTTGTCGGATCATTTCTTTGAGTTCTATTTTCTAAAGTATTTTTATCTTTGGGTTTATAAAACCATCCATTCGGTCCTTTGAAATAAATTTTATTTGACCCTTTTGGATGGAATGTGTTCCTACCACTATTTTGAAAATTATTTTCATTTTTATAATTTTTGTTGGAATATCTATACTGAAATGCATGATTTTGAGACTTTTGGTTTGGGATTTGACAATTTTGCTTTCTATTTGACTCATTATTCAAAAGAGTTTTCCCCTTTTTAGTATAAAATTGGTGAGTTAAATAATCCTTACTATCAAATTTAAATTTGTTTAAATATTTTTGTTGATTTTCTACATTTAAATTTTGAGTATGTCCCCCTTTTTCTTTCGGGCTTTGTGAATAATTTGATTCAAATGAGGAGTGACCCTTCTTGTATCCAATGCCCGTTTTATCAACTTTTGCATTGGTCAAATTATGCATGTAATAAGGATCTATACTAGTGATATTTGAGAATTCACTAGGAGATCTTAATGCCCTATTTTCGGTCTCCAATGTTTGAATTTTTACTTTTAGCATTTCTATTTCTCCTAAGTGTGATTGACATGAATTTGAATTGGGTGTTACTATTTCTAATTCTTTTATTTTGGATTCAAATTCAAGAAGTTTAGAGTTTAAATTTTGGATAATACCTTCCTTTTCATGCAATAACCTTTTTGATTCATCAAGCAACCTAGGGGCATTATGATATGTTAATATCTCATTAACGAAACTGCTTGTCTCATTGGTAATTATCCAATTGGTATTCAAATCAATTTCGGTTTCTTTGGTCTCTATTTGGTTATCAATCAATTCAGTTTCGGACTCACAACCTTCAAAATCAGAATCAAAATGTACCTCATTATTGGAGCTTGTTGAAGCTTCATTCGTATCATCCACCTCATTGTTATTTCTTGACTTTGCAAGATTTTTGAGAAATTCAATGGTGGTCTCATCGGTGATGTTCTTGTTAGCAATGATTGAGTCCACATCGATTATTGACGGACCTTCATCCACACTTGCTACCAATGCGAGGTTGATCTCTTCTTCATTTCCCGACTCCGTGTCGGATTCCTCTACATCACTTTCACCGGAGTCTATGCTCCACATAGCTTGCATTGCTTTCGCCTTTTTCTTGCCTTTGTATCCATCATACTTTTGTTTTGGCCTTCGGTCGTGTTGTCCTTCACCATCATTGTTCTTCAAATGGGGAAATAGCTTGAAGCATGTTTGAATAGTGTGTCTTCTCTATGACATGCAAAGCACACTACTCTTTTGTTCTCATCCTCACGTTCCTTGTTATACTTTCTTTCAAAATCAAGCATTCCTTGGAACATTTTGGATAAGAGAAGGGCATCTTTGGAGGATTCATGGTCTATTTTATTTATGAATTGGTCATTTGGCATACGGTTGTTTGAGGAGCTACAGTGGTTACGGTTTTGTGCCGGGAAAGCTACAGTTTTTGATTTAGACTCTTGCTTCAGTTCACCGGATTGTATTAGTTTTTCTTCAAAACTTCTAAAGTGCGCGTACAATTCATCTGCAGTGAATGATGCATGTGTTCCTTGAATTGCTTCTAGGGCACTCACCAATCCTTCCCATCTAGGTCTCCTAAGCATAACTCTTAAGAGCTTTCCTACAATTTTATCGTTAGAAAGTGGTTCTCCCAATTCGATAAATTCATTTTGTATATGCATAAGTCTATTATACATTTCTTCTATGGTTTCACCATTTTCTACCTTGAATGTTTCAAATTTGGTCTCTAACCCGGTTATTTTGGTTCTTTTGATTTGGGTGTTACCCTCATACCGATTTATAAGGGCATTCCACATTTCTTTGGCACTAGTTGAGTTACCAAAAATCAAGGCAACTGATTCACTAACTGCGTTTAATATTGCATTAACCGCATTGTCATTTTCTTTCTTTTCAATTTTTGATGGAATAGTTTGGATTTTGTTATCTTCTCCCTTCAAACTTAGGTGTATACCCCTTTTCTATAATATCCCATACTTCAAGAATATTTAAATAATTAATCATAATTCTTTTCCAATGACTAAAGTTTTTAGTTGTAAGACCGAAGGTTGGAGGTTCTTTTACAAATCTATTTGGTGCCATTTTAGATCACTAGAGCTAGAATTAAGTGAGTCTTAATTCGAGTAACTTGCTCTGATACCACTTTGTTGTCCCTAAGGCACCACTAATTTACTTTAAAAACTGAAATTAATTGCAAATAAAGTAAATAAAAGAGTTTAGAGAAATTGACACTCGAGATGTTAACGGAGTTCGGCAAAATGGCCTACGTCTCCGGGGCGTCGCAACCGCTTCTCGGTGCGCCTTTCTATTACCCAATGAGAAAGGTTACAACTTGTGAACCGGTGAGCCCTTACAACCAATGGGAAGTCACTCGGCCAACTAGAGTAGAGAACGAAGTCTCTAAGTTTATAATCTCAAGAGAAATGATCACAACAACTAACTTTAATCTAATCTAACAAGATTAGTGAAGTAGATTTGAAGTTGTGTGAAGGAATTTTGAAGTTTTAGCTTTCACAACAATGGAGGGAATATTGCACAGTAAAATCGCTTTTTGAATAGCTGGGGGCGGCTCTAGTTAATTTGGAAGAAAACCTAATTGCTCTATTTATAGAGGCAGCTTCCAAAAGAGTATTCTGCCTATAATCGTTACCAACGATTGATTAATCGTTGTAACGATTAGTGCTAATATGCAATTAGGGTTTCAGCCAAATTCAAAATTCTGCGAGACTTTCATAATCGTTGGTAACGATTACTCTCTGGAAGAATTGTGTTATTTCTCGCATTCTGATTTTCTGTGCAGCTATTTTAATCGTTACAACGATTAGACAATCGTTGGTAACGATTGTTCCCTGACTTCAACATCAAATCTATTTTACCAATTCTATGAATTATACAATTTAAAATATTGATAAAACTTGATGATTTCTTCAGGATATCAGATCCAAATTGCAATTCCAATTGTCTTAAACCTGCAAAGCATCTTAACTCAAAGAAATTGTTAGATTCAAATATTGTATGTTTTGCAAATTAGTCAAATAATATACTTAGAGTATTGCTTACAACAACACTAGTATCGTGCCCGTGCGTTGCAACGGAATATATGATAAGATAACAAAAATAAATTCTCATACAAAATGACAAATTTTCATAAAAAAACAAAATTAGAAATATATTCTAGATTTATCGCAGTAATATGTATAGAAATAAGGAAGTAGATAAATAAGGAAGTGAACAAAAAATTGATTTGCATTGTGATCCGTTGTATAGAAAATTTCAATTGGAGAGGGAGAAATACGGAAATAAATAAATAAGGAAATGGAGAATTATATCGCTAAATTTTAGAGTATGTTTATTTTAATTGTAACGCATCGTGTGGCGGTATGTGTGGCGAGTATGTTTGTAGCTAAATTTAAACTTTTACACATAAACAGATGCATTTAATCAAAAAAAGATAGATTATGTGATTGGAGAGCTAAGATTAAATCCAAAAATTAATCTTTCAATCGTAGCCGTTGGCGGATCGGACACCCAACGTGCTTAATAATGGAATGGAGATAGGAAAGTGTTTTTTAATAATCAATAGCAATGATAGGACCGGAAGTTTCTCTGTTTTTCATTTTTCTTGTTTATACAATTTGCAGATATTGAGATCAGACATGTGCATATATCATGGTAGGAAATGACATGATTAGAGGTATAAATGTTTTCTTAACTGATGAAAAAGGTCCTTATGCAGGAAGGGCAATTTAGTCATTTTTTCTGTGTAAAATAGCATTTGAGCACTTGGTTCCAAGTCAAACACAAACCAACATATGCAATTATGCAAGACTAAATGATCTTGTCTTTATAAATTACATTAAATCAACTACACTACAACAATCTTTCTAGATGAGGGCTCAAATGCCTCCATTAAACAGGTTGTTGCCAGAATGCTTGGCACTGACCCAGCAACTGAACCCAACTGCCAGTCTTGGCTTCTTGATAAAGATGTAATTTTTTCTTTCTCCTTATTATATTTTCTTTGGAGAAAAGGTTTTCTTACCCGTGCTTTTGTCCCTGCTTTTTACCCATAATTTGTCTTATCCACTTTTAACAACTTTAGCAGTACTGTGCGACGTCCTTTTATAAATTTTCTATCTCATCTCTCTATTTTGAAACCCATCAGAAAAACTCATCAGAAAAACTTGAGAAGAAAAAAAACCAATGGCTACTACTTGTCCGACTCCGATCAACCTTCCCATGGCGAGATTATCGCACCGCTATCTCCTTTGCTCAGACAAACTTGCGCGATCCGCTCACCCTGCTTCAGATCGCACCATCATCTCCACAGCGAGATGCCTCCTCCCTCTTGAATTGAATAGATCTCTATTTCTAAAATCGTGAGGAAATCATGAGGAAGGAACTTGCCTAATCTGGCCTGCTCCGAGCAGATTTCCACAGTCGATACTGATTTTGCTTGTGTGGAGTCCGATTTGGTCCTAATCCCGTCAGATGAGTGCAACGTGTCATCATCAAATCACATGGTCTCGTGGTATGAGAACAACCTTTGGTATGCGATGCTAGTATAAATTAACTGATTGATGCTTGAAATTCCTAAAATCTATTCTTAGTCAGATAATTCATTTATTCCTTTTATTTATTTGGCATGACATAGTTCAGATTCGACTGGATTTCTATGGATCAATTTTAATTTAGCGAGCAAAAGGAATTGTGGATGTCCAAAGTAGTTTGCTAAATATGCATATAATCTTAGTTCTTCATATTTGTTCACTACATAGTGTAAATAAGGATTTAGTTAAGCTCGGTTAATGATTTCAGTGCAATTATAAGCACAATATACAACAGCACCAAAATAAGCAAAGTTGTATGCATCTATAATTGCAATATTGAGTGCCATAGCAGTCTAGCACACTCCGTACATTGTGCAATGTAGAAATTGGTAGAAACATGCTTGATTAATTGCTCCTTTATACATATTGGATTTGTTTTGTGCTCCCTTTGATTCAAACTTTTGACATTATCTATCTGTTAAACTTTTGACACTATCTATTATGTTGATTGCATAAATGACAGAATCACTTCCAATTTGTTTTTGTTTACTTGTATTAGTTACCAATTCCACTCTTGGATGAAGTGGTGTCAGTATTTTTAAGGAATTGAGATTGATCTTGTACTTTGGTGATGTTTTCCCTTGGATCTAAGATTTTAAGACATTTACTTTTTAGGGTCTGCATTATGTTTTTAGTTTTGGGAGATGGCATAGAGGCGAAACTTATTATTTTATTTCTATAACGATTTTGCAATTCACTCTTTCTTTAATTCTCTTTATTTTACTTTTACCTACCAATTTTTATTGTTTCGCTACATCTGCAGGAGTGCTTTTACCAAGTGAATGCGAGGAATAAGAGAGACAAGTGCCCGCTAAATAATGTGGTCGTATTGTTGGAGGGCAGATTACAGAGTGAGGAGCTCGACGAGTCAGAATAGAGAAGCAGGTAATAGTAATAGTACTGATTATTTGTAAGTGGTTACTGCGATATGAAGCTGGTTACACTATCTTCCTACTGAAATGTAGTGCATACTATCAAGAGCAACATTTTGTTTCCAAGAAAGTTAGAGATCAATGTTTAATGTCATCTGCCTATTGAAATGAAAGTTAGACATTTTGTCTCTAATAATGTCATATGTCGTGTCAATTGTTTAATGTTTATCATTTTTATCATGAACTTTGAATATTTATAAAGTTGTAGTTTCATCAATTTCATTGTACATGACCGAGCATTGTTCTATTATAGAATTCATGCATTAGGTTTGTAGAATTCTTAACTTAATTTTACAGAATTTTTGACCTGTTGTTTTAGGTTTTAAATACTTGAGATCATTAGAGTTTACAAAATTTATACATTAGATTTACATAATTTTTAACTAAGGTTTATAAAACTCATGCATTAGGTTTATAGAATTCTTAATTTACTTTATCATTCATAATCTTGTTTATTTTCTACAAGATGTTATAACGAGGGAACGTACTTATTCAAACCCGATACTCATTACTGCATCTCATAAGCGGAATAGTGTACATATACATTGGAAAGACCAACAATTAAGATAGAGTAAATGACTTGTTATTTTACATATCATGAATTGAATTTGTAGCTTGTTGAGATGTTCTTAAATGTACAATATTTTACATGAAATACTTAACAATTTTATAGGATATATCAGTTATTTGACATGATTCATGCCTTAGTTTTATAAGATGTATGAGTTATTTTACAAGATTAGGACTTGTGAGTGTTTTCTTTAAAAATTATCTATGCAACTTTTTACAGTATTCTTCAACTAGTTTTTCATGATTTTGCCAATGATTTACAGGATTAGGTGTTGAAATGTATTAAACTATTACATAATATACTTAACAGTTTTGTAGGATATATGAGTTAGTTTACATGATTCATACCATAGTTTTATAAGATGTATGAGTTATTTTACAGGATTTATACAATAGTTTTATAAGATGTATGAGTTATTTTACAGGATTTATACAATAGTTTTATAAGATGTATGAGTTATTTTACAGGATTAGAACTTGTGAGTGTTTTCATTAAAAATTATCTATGCAACCTTTTTACAGTATTCTTCAACTATTTTTTCGTTATTCTGCCAATGATTTACAGGATTAGGTGTTGAAATGCATTAAACTATTACATAATATACTTAACAGTTTTGTAGGATATATGAGTTAGTTTACATGATTCATACCATAGTTTCCTGATATTACATATTGTATAAAGAGGGTAGTGTATACCCCTGATAACTGATATTACATATTCATTATTCATCATTAATTTCATAGTATTTTACATAATTTATAAGTAATTTCACAGTATTGACATACAATTTTACAGTATTAACAAAGTTCTTTTACAGTATTGTTTCATTCATCATTTATCATTAATTTCACAGTATTTTACATACTTCATAAGTAATTTCACAGTATTGACATACAATTTAATAGTATTCACAGTGTTGTTTTGCAGTATTTGTTTCATTCATCATTCATCATTAATTTTAGTATTTTACATACTTCATAAGTAATTTCACAGTATTGACATATAATTTTACAGTATTCACAGTGTTGTTTTGCAGTATTTATTTCATTCATCATTCATCATTAATTTCAGTATTTTACATACTTCATAAGTAATTTCACAGTATTGAATATTATTTTACAGTATTCACAGTGTTGTTTTGCAGTATTTGTTTCATTCATCATTCATCATTAATTTCAGTATTTTACATACTTCATAAGTAATTTCACAGTATTGACATATAATTTTACAATATTCACAAAGTTGTTTTACAGTATTTGTTTTATTCATCATTAATTTCACAGTATTTTACATACATCATAAGTAATTTCACAGTTCTGGCTAATTGTGCTAACCTATGCGCCCTATCATTTTTCTCTTTACTGATGTGCATAAATATAAATCCCTTACAAATCTTTTTTTTTTGTAGTTTGACATTTCTAAAGAACGTGTCGTTCTAGCAATGAAACTCCTCACGCATCCAAATAATTCGCATCAAAGGTGTATGAAGTAACCATCTAAATATTGCAATGATTGAACAGCTTTTTGTTTGTGTTTGATGTTAGAGACAGTTAATGTTTGATACAGTTGAAAATATTTGTGAATAGTGAAATGGTAAATGGTACAGTTGATGGTTAAATGGTGAAATGAAATGGTGAAATGGTACAGTATATGAATTTTTTGTGACTGGTGTCATTTTATAGTTTGTATATGATGTTTTTATAGTTTCATGTGTCAAATTTACAGTATTGAAATCTTGTAGTTAACATCTGTTAGATTTATAGTTTGTATCTGCTAATTTTATAGTATTGAAATCTTATTTTACATGATATATATTCATATATAAATATTAATAATTGAAGAAAAAATGATGAATTTAAAAAAAAATTCAAAACAAATTTTAAATTTTAATTTCGAAAAAAAAATTAATTTTGCATAATTTTAAGTGTAATTTGTAAATAACAACAAATTTTAGAAGTGTGTTTTTCAAATCTTCTAGAAGCTTGTGTTAAGTCTTCTAGAAGCTGAAAGTACAGTTGGAAGTACAATTACTTTTCTAGTTCCTAACAATTTTTAACTAACTTGGATAAAAACTGAGTTGTTAAAATTTTTAACTAGGTATTATGTATGATTTGTTGTTGAAGTTATAGTATTTATTATAGTATTTTACAGTATTCGCGCAAGTCAAATGACAGTTTTTTTGGGTAAAAACTGGGTACAACTCTTTGGGTACAGTTAGTCGGACCCTTTTCTTTGTTCTATTGAGGTTTTCATGGTATCAGCATGTCGTCAGTTGGTTTTGGGTCCATCCATTTTGCTTTGTTTTATTGAGGTTTTCCCCTTGAAGTTGGCCAAATATTTAATAAAAAAGTTGGACCCACCAACAAAGGCCATCTTGTCAGTACATGCAACAATTTGATTATGTAATTTCAAGTTCTTTAGTTTTAAAAAAAATGTGTTGATATTATTGTTTTTCCTCTCAGGGTCTTACTACAAAAGAAAGAAAAAATCTTGACCCAACAGCCGTTCCTTTTGCCAGAGGCTTTGGTTCAGAGATCCAAGGGCTTCGAGAAGGGTCTACTCTACTAGAAGTGGTATACAAATAAAAATTGTCTATGCTTCTTATCTCTAGTTCTTACTTTAGACTTCAAAAATTGTAAATTGAATTACTAGCTGTTAATCTAGGCATTGCCCACACTTTGGCTAGCTAATCAGGGTAGAATAGGAGGTTTTAATTATGTTGGTTTTACTTTACCTTTATTTTCAACGAGTGCTTGAAGTAATTAAACGATGTACTGGTTTGATATATGAAATGAAAGCCTAAGGGCATTTGTGAATGAATATGGGTTATGTAAATTTTGTTTATGTTGTCTAAATTATTTGTATGATATTTTGTTTAATGTCCATGAATGTTGAATATGGCTAGTAAAAATATGAAGGCTTGCCCCGATACAAGCAGAATTATGCCAAAAATTTTATACCAACACTGACTGTTTTTTCAAAAAACCGTCGCTGTTGGTGACCAACACCGACTGTTTTTTCAAAAAAACCACTGACTGTTTTTTCAAAAAAACTGTCGGTGTTGACTGTTGGTGACCAACACCGACTGTTCTTTCAATAAAACTGTCAGTGTTGGTGACCAACACCGACTGTTTTTCAAAGAAAATCGTCGGTGTTGGGTCTCTACACTGTGATATCTTGCTTTCTTATCTATATTCATGTTACACCAAAAGGTATAGTACAAAGTTTCAGTACAGTAAACTGTACTTTTGTCACACCCCGAGACAACTCGCCACGTATTTCTACGTAAGGCGTATTCCCATCACATACATTATCAATAACAATACAATAAAAGCCATATTTATTTCATAATCAAAAGAGTTCTACAAACGATCATGACAGACATGGCTAGTAAAACGACCACTGTCATGCTTGTTCAATGTATCAATTATTTAAAATAGAAACTAAATCAACAAGTGGCATAGTATTCCTTTCAGAATCTTCCCGCTTTAGCTTACTCACGACCTTGCTCAGTACCTTCATCTTCATTACCTGGAACCCACATAAAAGTGGAACGGGTGAGAGACTCGAACATTCTCTCAGTACAGGATTTAGTTCCAGCCCGGAGATTTGTAAAATCTTTCCTTTTGATCATACTAAACAACTGTATTTATTCAATAACCAAAATGCAATCTATACTATCCTATCAAGCAATGACTACCATTCATGTAAGCACTTGTTACTTTAAAAATCTTAATAATCACTGACCATCACTTTGCTTGTTATGCATTATATCTCAAACCCGACTGCGACTAGCATTCCCCGCATGCCGGTCCCGACCGCGACTAACAGTCCCCGCGTATCGGCCTTGCAAACATCAAACCCGACTGCGACTAGCATTCTCCGCATATCGGTCCCGACCATGACAACCAGTCCCCGTGTATCGGCCTTTCCAGCATCGAACCCGACTGCGACTAATAACCTCCGCATATCGGTCCCGATCACGACTAGCAGTCCCCGTGTATCGGCCTTTCCAATATCGAACCCGACTATGACTAGCAACCCCCGCATGCCGGTCCCGATCGCGACTAGCAATCCCCGCGTATCGGCCTTTCCATTCATTTAACTCACGGTGATCGTTCATTTTCTTATTCTATTATTATACTCAATCGATATATTTCATTCAGGTCTTATGTTCCAAACGAAATAATCTTATTCTTATTATCTAAACAAAGCCAAAGAGGTTGTTCGAATCAACATGCATAATTTCACAAGTAAATTAAAAATGCACACAAAGGAATAAGTAATTGGTTTTACAAAAAGCCCAGGAAGCCCGTACCTGTTAGTTTAGTAGATTATGGATCGTCACTCGCGTCTCCAAATTCTTCTCAAAGCCGAATCTAAATATTTGAACACATATTTTAATTAATAATATTTCATTATGTGTTCTTGTTTCTAAAAATCCTTAATACGGCTTCATATTATGACCAAGTTTTATTAATTATAACTCCTAGACTTTAATTAAATGAATCATCAGCAATACCGAAAACTATATTAGAGTTATATGCTTCGGACTAATTCTAAATCGTTTAATAAAAATTAGTATAGATAATCTAATCAAAGATAAGAAAGACAACCGAATAACAAAATAGTCCGAAACTTTTAATGTTACAGTCATAATATTATTTTAAATATTATCGCAAACAAATCTGAAATTTTCAGTCAGAGATGATCTTTTAATATTTATATATATATATATATAATCAAGTAGGGTCCACTAAACATATATGAAATTTTAGTAAGGTGTATCATGAATCTAGAAATAAATATTATCATTTGTACACCTGTTACGTACTGACTTTGGAAATGAATGTAAAACTAGTAACTATGATTGAATAAGTATATCTTTTAATTTATGGTAGAAGGTGTTTTCCAAATTGTCGAAACAAACCACGAAAATCGAATCTACATAACGTTGAAAGAATAGGGTAAATAAAGTTTAATAACCGAAACTTAACTTTTATTATTAAAAATGATGATAGAAACAAAAGCACTTTAATATATTAAGAGAACAAAGTAAATGGCCGAATTCTATTACATTCAAATAAATTGATAGAAAGAGTTTCAAATTATTAAACTATGCAGAAATTCTCAGATTTTTATATAATTAAAGAAATTCTTTTATATAAATTAAATTTCAGATTATAATATGACAAAAGAAATTCTTACCAACAGTCTAAATTTTCAGAGTTTAATTAAAGAAATTCTAATAATAAATTCCTCTATCTGAGAACAATAATTTATTGTAATTAATATATCTACTTATCATATTCTAATCGATGAAATTTATAGAACAATATTGAAAAAAAATATCAAAGTTTACAGTACCTTAGGTGTAGAAATTTCCAGCACAAAAGCGGGGATTCAATTTGATTTTGACAAGCTTATGGAGTTCTCTTTGATTGGTTGTGAAGGAAGAGAGAGAGAAAGAGGGAGAGGTACGGCACAGGGGGTGGTTAATATTCAATTAAAAGTTGGGGACGGTTTTGAGAAGAGGTTTAAACTCAAAATTAATAAGGGGGCGGTCATCAGGAGTTACATACATGGGCAGAGGGATTTAAAATGGGAGCGGGTTTTTTTAATTTAGGAGGAGACAATTCACAGGGGTGCAATTAATAGGGGGTGGCGTAATTTAATTTAGAAAAACTTTATAATTAAGGTATAGACTTTATTCGATCAATCATGCAAATAATTTAATTAATTTTATTAATTCTGACAAAAGATACTTCCCTCTTTAATCACCAAATATAATAAGGGAAATAAATAATTTCCAACATTAACAATTAATTTGAATTTCAAAGTAATTAACTGTGTCGTGGCTACTAATCAATTTAACTATTGAATTGAAATTTAAAATAAGTCATACTTATATAAATTTTATATAGTGTTACATTGTCTTCTCAATTAAATGTGTTAGATTACTTCATGTAACTAATATTAAATAATAATAAATAAATAAATAAATAAATAAATAAATAAAAAAATTGACGTGACAGAATGTTACATCCCTCCCCCCTTAAAATCCTGTTCAGTCCCCTGAACAGATCTATCCACAGACATATTGAATATAGCTCTGGGTAATTCGAGTGCATGGTGTCTTCAAAGTCCCCCATAGCTTCCTAACTTGAATGGCGTTGAGTACCAGATGTTTTTTTTTTTCTTTTTAAATTTGAATTTTTTTTGTCGGTATTCAAGGTGGAGACATTATGTTCATCGTACATGTTCATTCGACATGCTTGGTGATTGCAAAAGTAATTTATTCGAATTTTTCAGATGTACCTGCTATAGGTCCTGCCGATATCTCATTCTCTTCTTCGTTAATTCCGCACATTCCATTACTCTGGTATGGTTGCAATCACAGCCGTGTACATACACTCCTACTCGCCTTCCGCCATGGTTCGCATTCCTTCTCTTGTTACAATTGTTGTAATTGGTGTATCCGCCTGTTGGTGAAATCCTAGTGTTGTTACTCATGTCTATGATTGATGGATCCATGATTTCTGGAATCATGTCTTCATTCGAAACCATGTTGCTTTGAGGAGGTTTGGTTGGGCATTCTCGAGCGAAATGTCCTGGTTTAAGGCACTTGTGACACAACCCATTTGTGAAGCTACATTGCTCTTTTGTATGCGGTTTATGGCAACGGTTGCACCAAGGTTTTTCATTGGGATAGAAATTGGTCTTCGGCTCTGTGTCATTGCCCCGAATTGGAGGTGATCTTGGAGTCTCCTCGATCCTTGGTCGAGTATTTCTAACACCGCTCAGTTGACTGGCATGTTTTTCATAGGATTCTATTGTGGTAGCCCGTAACATAAGATCAGGCAATTTGTCTATTCCTGGTATGTCAATCAGTTGAGCGAGATGGGGGTTTAACCCGCCAAGGTACTGTTGTCTCACTCGAAATTCATCCCTGATAATGTCCGGGGCATACCTCATTAGATTCTCAAACTTAGAGTTGTACTCAGTCACCAGACTATTTCCTTGCTTGAGGTTGGTGAATTGTTGTCTCAGTACTTCTCGTGAGATCACGTCCATGTACCTCCCTTCGAAATGGTTTTCAAATTCAACCCAGCTTACGGGTCCTGTGGTCTCATCCCACCTGCGCTTCACCTCTTGCCACCAAAATCGTGCATGGCCTTCGAGTAGTTGTACGGCTAGCTCTACCCTATATTCATCCGGTGCCCTTAGAATTTGAAATTTGTCCTTGACATTGGCCAACCAATTTTCTGCAGTTAAGAAATCGCCTGTGCCGTCAAATGTTGGTGGATGTAGCCAAGTGAATGAACGGTACACCTCGAAAAATGAGTCCACTTCACGAGGCCTCCTTTGCTCGACTTCCATAGCAACTCGAGCCACTCTTTCTAGGCCTTGCAAAAGCATTTCCAAGTGGTTTGCCCTGTTTTGGGTTTCAGTAGTTCTAGTAGCTCCTGTTTTATTATTGGGTCGTCCTCTCGCCATTTCTATAGAACAATGAAACTACCGCTTTATAAGTTGTAGTATTGATTAGGGTGTTATGCACTTTTATTTCTTATTAGTACCATATATTAATAAAAATATTTTAGTAGTTAGCTCGATTCATAAAATAAAATATATGACTAACTTGTGTATATAATAGGTTAAGCTGACCAAATTTTAAAAATTCATTCATTCTATAACGTGTTCCCTTCTTCATAGTTAATTATTGATGCCATCCTCCGTCGTCTTTTTCTTCTTGGTTCAACTTCTTTATTGGTTCTTTCTCTATTTGCATGAGCTATAGTAACATAGTTTAGAGGAACGTTTCGTACAGGGACAATTAAAATGATTGTTTGTTGGTTAATTTATCAGTTCAGACTGCAAGTATACAATCCTATCGAGTAGTACAAATTCGGGTATCGATCACAGGGACGGTTCAAGTCTTAACTAGATTTATACCTAAATTAAATAAAGACTAGAAGTTGGAAAATGTTGGTTTTGGTTTTTTATAATTCCTAACAATTCAATGACAATAATTAAATGCAAGAGAGTAAATAAATTTGGATTAAATCAAATGTAAAAAGGCGTTTCCAGGGTTATGACTTCATCTCAGTTTTGCCTCGAGGTACCCGGTCCGTGTAGTGTCCTACACGGGCCGTGTCCAATGTACACGGGTCGGGTACTGTCGTACACGGTCCGTGTGGCCCTCGAGTGAATGCAGCAGTTATTGTTTCTTTGTGTTGTTCCTTTGTGTAGGGTTCTACTGACCAGACCTAATGTTTCTAAACCTCAACTGTCGTCTGTTGGTTCATTAACTTGGTATGGAATTGCAATATGTGCCCTCGTCGGGTTCTAGACCTCAACTGTCGTATGTTGGTCCGAATTACCTAGTTGCTTGTTTGGTATACTAAAGGTAACCTCATTCCGTCGATATGAGGAAATGTGTAAAACACCTGTCGGCTACTACTTGGTTTCACCTTCCGGATCACTAATCCTACCTCATGTACTTAGTTTGGTTGAGAGATTATAAGGGCCAAAGTATCTTCTAGATGTGCGCATTCATCTAGTGGTAAACCAATAAAAATCAAACAACTTAGACTAAGCAATTGAAATCAAACACAATCAAGCAAACAGAAATTTCAACAAAAGAATCTAATAACTAACATGCAAAACAAAACATTCGATTACATCACAACCCTAGAAACTAAAGAATCTACTCAGACATGATTAAAAAGCAAATAAAACAAATAAAGATAAAGGAGTTCATAGAAAAACTCGAAGAGCAATGAAGATCCGTCGAAAACTCGCGTCTTTCGCTTCTCAACTTCGTCTCCAAGCTAGCCGCCAAGTCCAAACCCTAGCAATTGTCTCTCTGCTCCTGAATGTCCCTCTAGTGCAAGAAATCCCGCTTATATGCTTTTCTGGCTGACCTTCCATCAATTAGCCTTGTTTCCAAATTCTAAATCTGTTTCCGAAAATGCTTGACACGACCCGTGTGGAATTCTACACGGACCGTGTGCCTGTGTTCTTCCGGCGGTCGAGTCCGCGGTTGGAAATGCTTGACACGGCCCGTGTGAAATTCTACACGGACCGTGTACCTGTGTCTCTAGCTCAGATTGCAGATCTTCTCGCAAGCTTTCCGAAAAGTGGTTATACACTTAAAACGGAGTTACGAGTCAAAATCTATGATCGTTTTAATTTCAGGTGCTGAGATTGGTGTCCTGGTCGTGTCTGTGGTCGGGCAGAGGGTTGTACGGTCCGCATAAGAAGGTACACGGACCATATATAAACCTTCAAATTCCATATTCTTCCTCGATTTCGCCCGTTTTCTGCAAAGTAAGAACAAATGCACAGCAGTACCACATTCTATAGATATTCAATGAAATAAACACGATTTGACAGTTCTAAACACAGGTTTTGGTACAAAATACAGGTCGGAATATAGATAAGTTTGCGAGATATCAATTCCGACCAAACTTTGTACCAAAACCTGTGCCTAAAACTGTAAATCGTGTTTATTTTATTGAATATCTATAGAATGTGGTACTGCTGCGCATTTGTTCTTACTTTGCAGAAAACGGGCGAAACCGAGGAAGAATATGGAATTCGAAGGTTTATATACGATTCGTGTACCTTCTTATGCAGACCGTACAACCCTCTGCCCGACCACAGACACGACCAGGACACCATCCACACGACCTGTATATGATGCTGAAATTTCAGCACCTGAAATTAAAACAGTCATAGATTTTGACTCGTAACTCCGTTTTGAGTGTATGACCACTTTTCGAAAAACTTGCGAGAAAATCTACAATCTGAGCTAGAGACACAGGCACACGGTCCGTGCACCCATGCATACTGATATCTCGCATTCATATCTATATTTTGACCTTAAATTTGTACCAAAACCTGTGTTTAAATCTATAAATTCGGTAATAATTCATTGAATATATATAGAATGTGGTACTGCTGCAAGTTTATTCTTATTCTGCAGGAATCGGGCGAAATCGAGAAGGAATCTGAAATTTAGAAGTCTCTACACGGTCCGTGTAGCATTCCACACGGGCCGTGTCAACCTCGACTCGACCGATGACACGACCACAGAGAACCGCTGACTCGACCGCAGAAGGAACACAGGCACACGGTCCGTGTAGCATTCCACACGGGCCGTGTCAAGCAATTCTGGAAACAGATCCAGAATTTGGAAACAAGGCTAATTAATGGAAGGTCGGCCAGAAGAGCATATAAGCGGGATTCCTTGCACCAGAGAGGGGATTCTGGAGCAGAGAAGCAATTCCTAGGGTTTGGACTTGACGGCTAAGCTTGGAGACGAAGTTGAGAAGCGAAAGACGCGAGTTTTCGACGGATCTTCTTTGTTCTTCGGGTTTTGTCATGGCTAATCTTTTTATTACTTCTTTCTTTTGTTTTAGAACTATGTCTGAGTAGATTTTTTAGTTTCTAGGGTTGTGATGTAATCGAATGTTTTGTTTTGCATGTTATTTATTGGATTCTTTTGTTGAAATTTGTGTTTGCTTGATTGTGTTTGATTTAATTGCTTAGTGTAAGTTGTTTGATTTTTATCGGTTTACCACTAGATGAATGATCACATCTAGAAGGTACTTTGGCCCTTATAATCTCTTGACCAAACTAAGTACATGAGGTAGGATTAGTGATCCGAAAGGTGAAACCAAGTAGTAACCAACAGGTGAACATTTCCTCATATCGACGGAATGAGGTTACCTTTAGTATACCAAACAAGCAACTAGGTAATTCAGACCAACATACGACAGTTGAGGTCTAGAACCCGACGAGGGCACATATTGCAATTCCATACCAAGTTAATGAACCAACAGACGACAGTTGAGGTTTAGAAACATTAGGTCTGGTTAGTAGAACCCTACACAAAGGAACAGCACAAAGAAACAATGACTGCTGCATTCACTCGAGGGCCACACGGACCGTGTACGACAGTACCCGGCCCATGTACACTGGACACGGCCCGTGTAGGATACTACACGGACCGGGCACCTCGAGGCAGAACTGAGATGAAGTCATAACCCTGGAAATGCCTTTTTACTTCTGATTTAAACCAAGTTGATTTACTTTCTTGCATTTAATTACTGTCATTGAACTGTAGGAACTATAAAACCAAAACCAACATTTTCCAACTTCTAGTCTTTACTTAATTTAGGTAGAATTCTAGTTAAGATCTGAACCATTCCTGTGATCGATACCCGATAATATACTACTCGATAGGATTGTATACTTGCAGTCTGAACCGAAAAGTGTATTTAAGGTTAAAAAGTACAGTTCACTGTACTGAAAATTTGTACTATACATTTTGGTGTAACAAGTTTTTGGCGCCGTTGCCGGGGACGGCATCATTTATTTTCTGAATTTTTGCTTACTTTAATTAATCTAGATTTTAACTTGTATCTTTTTCTTTTATTTTTCTCTCTTTTTCAGGAAAGCTGGCATCCGTACCTCCACCCAAGGGAGACTACAATCTGAGGAGTAAAGGACCACTTCCCGACACAGAAGCTCCCTCAGACACAGCTGTTCCTACACAACCACCTCTGCACACAGCCCGTGCAGACGATACACGGTCCGTGCACTCCGATAATCCGAGCAGAGGAAGGATGAGTAACAACGAAGAAGAAAGAGAAGCAGACATGACTGATGATCTCTCTGATGACGACATGGCCAACTTCGTGCCAAGAACCCTGCGTGAATTCAATGTGCCACGAGCTGGAGACGTGAGGGGGGTCATCAGACTGCCGCGAATTATGGGACAACAACCGAACTTCAATCCGGGAGTTGTCAACATAGTGCAGCAGAACACCTTCCATGGCTTGGATCATGAGGATCCACATGCCCATCTCCAAACTTTTCTTTAATGTTGCACAACCATCAAAACCAATGGCCTAACAACTGATTACACTAGACTTGCACTGTTTCCTTTTACTCTTAGGGACAAGGCCAAGAAATGGTTAGGGTCATTACCAAGGGATTCCGTTACCAACTGGAGGGAACTGTCTTAATTGTTTCTAACTAGATTCTTCCCTCATAAAAGAACTGCCAAAGTAAGAACCCAACTGACTAGTTTTAGGCAAAGGTCTGATGAACCCCTGAACGAGGCCTGGGAAAGGTTTAGGGAGTTGCAATATTCTTGTCCACACCATAGTATACCTGACTGGCTGTTGATCCAAAAATTTTATGATGGTTTAACTGAAAGCACTCGTACATCTGTTGATGCTGTTGCAGGCGGAGCTTTGATGTCTAGAGAACCTCTTGAAGCTATGAATTTGATCGACAACATGGCTCAAAACCAACAATGGTCCGGCCGCGACAACACTCGAGCTGGAGGAGGCGGCCGATTTGAGGTTGATCAAATCACTGCTCTAACCGCCAAGCTTGATGCTATGCAGAAAGCCTTCGACAAGATGAGTGTGAAAGCAGTTGATCAGCAGCAGCAAACTTGTGTGATGTGTGGAGATGAAGGGCACGCTTACGAGCATTGTCCACTAGCGCAAAGGGATGAAGAAACCGAGCAAGTCAACTCTCTCAACAATGAACCATCCTACTTTCCAAAACCTCCTTTCAACCGATCCTACTCCAAAGACCCGGTTGAGCAACAAAACTAGAGGTGGAAACAGAACAACTCTGCGCCATACAACAATGCTCCCAATCCCTCTTTCAACAACTCCTTCAACAATCCTTCTGGCGGCAACAATAACCGAAACTTCTACCAAAATGCCTCTTTCAACAACTCAAACAACCGAGCAGCTCAATCCGGTCCACCTAAGCCGTATAACGACTTCATGCATGAGCAAGGAAAAATGAACCAGATGATGTTTGAGCAAATGCAAACCATGAATGCTCAAATGAATGCTCAACTGGCTGCTCAGAACAAGTTGATCAAGCAAATCAGTCACCAAGTTAACTCGAGCCTTACACCACCGGGAACCCAGCCAACCAGAGGTAAACCCCAGAGGGGAAGCTAAGGCGGTGACACTGAGAAGTGGAACCCAGTATGAAGGACCTGCCATGCCCAACCAAATTTTGAATGACACGGACCGTGCAAATCTCACACGGGCCGTGCAGAATCCTGACCGTGTCGAACTCACACGACCGGACACCACCTCCAATTCTCCTGCCAAGGACACGGACCGTGCAGATTCCACACGGCCCGTGCAAAGAGAACCTGAAGGCCAGAAGAAGACAGGGGCTGAGAAACCACCACCATACCGGCCACCTGTCCCCTTCCCCCAGAGACTAGCTGAAACCAAACTAAACGAGCAATTCGCCAAATTCATAGATGTTCTCAAACAACTGCACATCACTATTCCATTTACCGAGGCTCTGACTCAAATGCCCACCTACGCCAAGTTCCTCAAAGACATCCTTTCCAATAAATGAAGCTTGGGGGGGGGGGCATAATTGATGTGTTTAAAGGAACACTGACCTTGAACATTGGAGAGGAGAAGGTGCGATTCTAGATCGATCGAGCCATGAAGTACCCTTCGCCAAACGAATCTTGCTTCAGAGTAGATGCAATCGAATAGTGCTTAACGGATTTGGCCGAAGACTATTTTCTTGAACAAGTCAACAGCTCGCTAAGGTATCATTCTGATTTTCTATCTGAGTTGCAGGTTGAAAAAGGCGAGTTGGAATCGATTTGTGCAGCAGATGCTCAAAATGACAACCCAGAGGAACTTGGACACGGCCCGGACAGATCCTACACGGACCGTGCAGAAGAGTCTGAAGAGCTGGAGGATAGGGCACTCGGGTCGGACAAGGCTGACACGAGGGCTATACACGGACCGCATAAATCTGACACGGACCGTGCAAAAACCCAAGAAGAGAAGCCAACTCCTGAGCTCAAGCCTCTTTCATCCAACCTCAGGTATGAGTTCTTAGGTCCAGATAAATCCTATCCTGTGATTGTAAATGCAGGTTTAAATCCCGATCAAACCGCCAAACTCTTGGAGAAGCTAAAAGATCACAAACGCGCAATCGGGTATTCAATCAAGGACCTGAAAGAAATCAGCCCTTCTATCTGCTCGCACAGGATCTTGCTAGAAGATGATCACAAGCCCTCTGTTGAACACCAGCGACGGCTCAACCCAAATTTGAAAGAGGTAGTAAAGAAAGAAATTTTAAAACTTCTTGACGCATATATTATCTACCTGATCTCTGATAGCAAATGGGTGAGTCCTATCCATGTGGTGCCAAAGAAGGGAGGAGCAACAGTGGTAAAGAACGAGAAGAATGAACTGATACAAACGCGCGTTGTCAGTGGCTATAGGATGTGTATTGACTACAGAAAACTCAATGCTGCCACGCGCAAGTACCACTTTCCATTGCCATTTGTTGACCAACTCCTAGAAAGGCTTGCTAATCACTCTTATTTCTGTTATCTTGATGGTTATTCTGGTTTCTTTCAAATACCCATCCACCCACAAGACCAAGAAAAGACCACTTTTACTTGTCCATATGGTACATATGCATATCATAGGATGCCTTTTGGTCTTTGTAATGCACCAGCAACCTTTCAAAGGGCCATGATGGCCATCTTTTCTGATTTTATTGAAAATGAGGTTGAAATCTTTATGGATGACTTTTCTGTATATGGTGCTTGTTTTGACTCTTTTTTGACCAATCTTTGTAAGATTTTGCAGAAATGTGAAGAAGTCAATCTTATTTTGAATTGGGAGAAGTGTCACTTCATGGTCCAAGAAGGTGTTGTTCTGGGACATGTTGTGACCTCTAAAGGTATCGAGGTTGATAAAGCAAAGATTGAAGTGATTGAAAAGCTTGCAATCCCAACTTGTGTCAAAGGGGTTCGAAGCTTTCTAGGTCATGCAGGATTCTACCGCCGTTTCATTAAGGACTTTTCTAAAATTGCTAAACCACTAACCAATCTACTCATTAAAGATTCTGATTTTGATTTTACTGATGATTGTGTTAAGTCCTTTTGTAGTTTGAAAGAAGCTCTCATTTCAGCACCTATCCTGCAACCACCTGACTGGTCTCTTCCATTCGAGCTGATGTGCGATGCGAGCGATTATGCTGTAGGAGCAGTTATGGGGCAAAGAAAAGACAAGAAGCCGTGTGCTATCTACTATGCCAACAAAGTGCTAGACCCAGCCCAAATGAACTACACAACAACTGAGAAAGAGGTTCTAGCCATTGTGTTCGCTCTTGACAAGTTCCGATCCTACTTAGTTGGTTCAAAGATAATCGTCTACACGGACCATGCCGCACTCAGGTATTTGCTAAGATGGATTCTTCTTTTGCAAGAATTTGACATTGAAATCAGAGACAAGAAAGGAGTCGAAAACACTGTAGCTGACCATCTATCCCGACTTCGCTAGGGAGATGATGACTCTGTCAATTTGCCAATCAATGACTCGTTCCCCGATGAACAACTCTTTTCAGCTTCTGTTCTAACTTACCTCGACACGGACCGCACAAGATCTCACACGGTGCACTGCAACACCAATGCCACACGACCGGACACACGGACCGTGTAACCACCCAGTCAATCCCATGGTATGCAGACATCGCCAACTTTCTTGCTTCTGGAGTACATCCTGCTTCTATGACATACCAACAGAGGAAGAAGCTCCGCTCAGATGCCAGGTATTACTTTTGGGATGAACCTTTTCTTTTCAAAGTAGGTGTTGATGGTATCTTCCGCCGCTGTGTGCCGTACGAGGAGACACACTCCATTCTCGAGCATTGTCACTCATCTGCTTACGGAGGGCATGCTTCCTTCTCAAAGACAGCCACCAAGGTATTGCAATCTGGTTTCTTTCGGCCTTCTATTTTCAGGGATGCAAGGACCTTTGTCTCGGCTTGCGACAAGTATCAACGGACCGGGAATATTACCAAGCGCAATGAGATGCCTCTCAACTCTATTCTCGAGGTAGAACTCTTTGATGTGTGTGGTATTGATTTCATGGGACCGTTCCCATCATCATGTGGGAATGAGTACATCCTGGTTGCAGTGGACTATGTGTCCAAATGGGTCGAGGCAGTGGCATGTCGAAAGGCAGACTCAAACGCAGTAAAGAAGTTGTTCACTGACATCATCTTCCCTCGCTTTGGGGTGCCAAGAGCAGTCATCAGTGATGGAGGCAAACACTTCGTCAATCGACAATTCGACAACCTTCTAAGCCGTCATGGGGTGACACACAAGGTAACAACTTTCTATCACCCTCAATCTAATTGACAAGCTGAAATTTCTAACAGGGAAATCAAGTCCATCTTGGAAAAGACTGTGGCACGGACCCGGAAAGATTGGTCGCTCAAGCTCAATGACGCACTCTGGGCGTACCGAACTGCTTTCAAAACACCGATTGGGATGAGTCCTTTCAAGCTAGTGTATGGCAAGCCCTGTCACTTACCTGTGGAGATCGAGCACAAAGCATTCTGGGCCACGCGAACCATCAACATGGACATTCTTGCCGCTGGCGAGAAGCGCATCCTTGATTTACACGAGCTGGAGGAAATGCGCCTACATGCTTACGAGAATGTCAGAATCTACAAGGAGCGAACCAAACGAGTTCATGATCAGCGCATTACCCCTCGCAAATTCAAGGTAGGTGATCTTGTACACTTGTTTAATTCTAGATTGAGACTGTTTCCAGCTAAACTGAAGTCTAGATGGTCCGGCCCATTTCATGTGAAGAAAGTGTACCCATTCGGTGTGATTGAAATTGGAAATCACGAGAGCAGGACTTTCAAAGTCAATGGTCAGCGTCTCAAACACTACATTGCCGACCATCCCCAGACCGAGCGGTTCGGTCAAGATCTCTCTGATCCCGCTCCAGCAGAAACTTAAAGCAGGAGGTCAAGCTCGAGACCTAAAACAAGCGCTTCTTGGGAGGCAACCCAAGCCCTTTTTAATTTTCTTGCATTTTTTTGAATATTTCTTCTTTCTGCATAGTATTATTATTTGCATCCATATTTGTTTTCAATTAATTTGCATTTAGAAAGTTCCAAGGAGAGCAACATTTGTTAACTAGACCACACGGGCCGCACAGCACATGACACGGCCCGTACAACACAAAGAGAGAGACCACCCGACCCCTGCGATTCCTACACGGCCAGGATCACTTCACACGGCCCGTACAAATTCCTACACGGCCCGTGTAAACGCCAAACGACGCATATGGAAGGTCGCGTCCGTTCTGCATCAGTTACGCCCTTTCGTTTTTGTTAAATACCCGTCTCCCACACGGGCACCCTCTTTCACAGTGCACCCGACCCCTCTCTCGATTTGATCCGACCTCCGCAAGCCGCCGTGTAGCCGCACTCCTCGCCGTGTGCATCTCTCTCGGCCTCCACTCTCTCTTTCCCGTGCGCCGACCACCACACCAAGCCCCTCCCTCTCTTCTCTCCAGATAAGTCTCTCCATCTCTTCTCTCTTTCCATTTTTCTTCCTACCTCTGCTTACTACCTCGCCGAGACCTCTCCCTCTCTTTTCTCTCCCGTCGGTTCTGCCATTCCGCTGAAACCCTAGCCTGACACGGCCCGCATCCACTCCTACACGGTCCATGTAAACCTACACGACCCATGTCCACTTCCACACGGCCCGTGTCAGCCCTTTTTCAGAGGCAACCATGCATCGCGAACGTCGATCCAAATACGCCCACGAGCGTTGGCAGCAGGCTCTCAGTGCCCAGACACCACCACTTGCGCGCCCACCTTCTCCACCTCCATCTGCCCCCTCACCACACGGTACTCCCTCTCATCACTCTTCTTCCCCTCAGAAGTCCGAATATGCCTCTGACGAATCCCACCGCCTATCTGGGGAGTACACCGATCGGGCAGAGGATTACCAGGATGATTTCTTCCGCATCCCCACCCGCCGTATGTTCGCGCATTTTGACACTTTACGGCTGCGCAAGTTCGAAAATACTCGACGGGTGGACTTCGACACCCTACGCGCCTTCGGCATCGAGGAGCAGTTTCTCTTTCTCACCGGCCGGATCGGGTTTACCCCCGCTTTCTGGGCCATCGAGCATAATGCCTACGACCTACTCACGCACGAGTTTCACTCTTTTCTCCAACTCAAGTCGGATCGACAAGGAAACCCCTACATCAAATTCCAGCTCCGCTACCAGACTCACCGTCTCTGGCTCTACCAGCTTCGTGGGTGGTTTGGCTTCCAGTCGGATCCCCAGACCGATTCCCTCGATTTTCATGTGGGTCTCGACAAGGACCACTTCTGGAACTTGATTTTGGCATGACACCCGGGGTCATTCACAATAAAGAGTTCAAGGGCCTCAACATCGCTCACCCAGTCTTTCGCTGCATCCAGCGCGCCCTTGCTGTCACTATCTTTGCACGTGGAGAGATAGTCTCCCGTGCTAATATCGAGGACCTCCAGCTTCTGGATCACATGCTCCGCCCAGACGAGGAGATAGAGCGGCCCGATCTGATGCTTATTATGATCCACCACTGGCTTGGTCTCCAGCGCTCCACGAGGACGGGGGGCGCTATCACTATGGGTGCCTATGTCACCCACAATGTCAATAGATTGGGGCTATCCACCGATGGAGACACGCTCTGTAGAGGTCCACGCTACCTGGACGCCGACGCTTTCCGCCTGGCGACATTCGTCAGGATTCAAAGGAGCGCTGGCGGTCACACCAGATATCTCTGGCGCATGCCGGATGGCCGCACTCAGTACCAGATGCCATTCTTGGCTCCTCTCTCCTTCGAGGACAGGTCCACCTGGCTCTTCACTGAGCCACTGCCGGCTGCTCTAGCATCACCACCTCCTCCTCCTGATCATGATGTACCGATGACCGATGCGCCCAGCTCCTCACACCAGGCCCATATCCCTTCCCCTGCTGAGACCGGCTCTCACACTGCCGACCCAACCATTCAGGATGTGTACCGCCTCATGCATGGCATGAGTGACACTCAGTGCGAGCACGGTGTTATCCTTCGCGACATCCAGCAGTAGATGACCGACTATGGCGGGCGGATCCGGGCGATCGAGGATGAGTTGCGCGACTGGCGCTTCTATGATTCCTCCGACTACTGATCAGGTTTGTTTTCTTTTCCCCAGGTTTTATCTTCTATCTGTCTTGAAGCATTGAGGACAATGCTCGGACTTAGCTTGGGGGGGAGAACTTTAGCATTTAGTTTATGTTTATTTTTCTTTTATTTCTAGGTCATGTTTACTTTTTGTTGCACTTTTAGGCAATATATTTGCGTGAATTGCTAGAGTTAGAAACCTTTGCGAGAAATTTTGAGTTGTAATTATGATGACTTTGAGAAATTGGAAATAACCCCATAAGTTAATCAAAGAATTGCATAGGATGGGATTCTTTGAACATTTGAAAGAACAAAAGTCGAATTGTATTGGAAAATCATTTTGAAACTAAACTGTGCCTTTTAAAATAGGGAACCGGGATTTTCAATTAAAGAAAGATTGGGATATCCATTGGTATGAAGGAATACCATTAGATGTGTGTATTCATGATATATGCAAATGAAATTAAAACAAACAAACGAAAAGATGAAGAAAATAAGAGTACTGGCAATAAGTCCTAAAGGGCGCCTTTGAGCTCGTCTCCCACATTTAGAAGAAAACAATGAGTACTGGCACAATCCTACTGGATGCCTTTGAGCTCGAGAAATACCATAGTTAAGACTTATGCATATATCAACACGAGAAGTCCGCAACTTTCTAACCTAAGGTTGTTCCAAGCTTGGGGGGGGGGCAAAAAGGAAATCACCACAAACGAGGGCATAGTTTCGATGTAAGAATGAAAGATCAATCAATTCGAACAATTAGTTTTGGCAAATATTAGAACATCTCAAATTATGAAATTTGATTATTTGATTAGTGGGGTGAATCAAAATTTATCAAAGAAATCCAAATTGTTATTCAAAAGGACTCTTGAGGATTTTTAACAATAGCAAGCTCACGTAAACTGTTCGCATTTAGAATTTACTTTTGCATTTAGGTAATCATTAGACCAGCCCTTTACCTAAGTTGGGATTTTTGCTTGAGGACAAGCAAGATTTCAGCTTGGGGGAATTTGATATCTCGCATTCATATCTATATTTTGACCTTAAATTTGTACCAAAACCTGTGTTTAAATCTATAAATTCGGTTATAATTCATTGAATATATATAGAATGTGGTATTGCTGCAAGTTTATTCTTATTCTGCAGGAATCGGGCGAAATCGAGAAGGAATCTGGAATTTAGAAGTCTCTACACGGTCCATGTAGCATTCCACACGGGCCGTGTCAACCTCGAATCGACCGATGACACGACCACATAGAACTGCTGACTCGACCGCAGAAGGAACACAGGTACACGGTCCGTGTAGCATTCCATACGGGCCGTGTCAAGCAATTCTGGAAACAGATCCAGAATTTGGAAACAAGGCTAATTAATGGAAGGTCGGCCAGAAGAGCATATAAGCGAGATTCCTTGCACCAGAGAGGGGATTCTGGAGCAGACAAGCAATTCCTAGGGTTTGGACTTGACGGCTAAGCTTGGAGACGAAGTTGAGAAGCGAAAGACACGAGTTTTCGACGGATCTTCTTTGTTCTTCGGGTTTTGTCATGGCTAATCTTTTTATTACTTCTTTCTTTTGTTTTAGA
>JAJGRX010001176.1:0-61044 GCA_025461125.1 Carex kokanica
TGTTGAACTTGCAATAAAATAATTTTATCTATCTAAAAAGTGAGTAGTTTTTGTAATATAAATGACTGGATATTTAAATTTAAAAAAAAAAATGGCATGTTTGATTAGTGGATGCAATGTTTACCACGCGTTCATTCCAATGGATACCTCAACAATTCTCAACAATTTCTAGTGAAACATTTAATTCCAAACAAGAAAGAAAATATTTATAGTGTAGAGTTGGCAATGCCAGAGTTGTAGCCCATTGGAAGTTTAATTAACAATGGCATGTTGAGTAAAAGTTCAAAGTTGAACAGCATAATTAAGGCTTCCCAAGCAAAGCCAAGCGTACTTAATTAAAATATTAATCCCGAGTTGTAAACAAATATCCCAGGTAGCTAAGATACAACCTCTCTGTGTCCTTTCCTTTCTCCTTTAGTTCTTCATATATGTACTTTTTCTTTCTTTTTTCATTTTCTATCCCTGTGTTATTCCCTGGTTTCAAGCCTCTAGAATCCTTGCAAATTGCTATCAATTAATCCAAAATTTGTTAGCTAAAAGTTGGCAATAGTTTTTGGAGTTGCCAATGGTTATCTGTATTAGTGTCCTTGTTGTTTTGAAAAAGATTCCACTATTGAAATTATTTGATACGAAATTAATACAATTAATGTTAGACCTGCTTTAACTTAATTGAGACCTTCGTTTTTGTAATTATATTTTATAGTTTCAACTTTCAAACTGAAGGTGCTCCCTTTACTCCAAATCCTCCTCCCTAGAACTTCGTTGAGTTTGACCAAGTTAAAAACAACTACAAATTGGGAGGGTTTCCGATTTTTTTTTTTTCTACAATAGAATCTGAATGCTAATAAGAGAAGTTGTTCTATTATTATTTCTCATAACGAGGAAAGCAACAACAGGATTATTTTTTAGTAGTTAAAGCTATTTAACTATTTAATATTAGTAAATTTTTCACTTTTAATAGTAAATTTCCAACTATTTAATATCTAATGGAGGTCAACTATCCTCATTTTTAAAATACTTTTGTATTAATGTAGACTTAACATATAATTTAAAGTAAAATATTATAGTATTGTAAAATTGATTCTCATTTTCTCTTTAGAAAATTTCTATAATTGATCTTTATATATGTTTGATCTTCATAGTTTAAAGTCTGATTCAGCCATGCATAAGAAATTTTTATTTGAGTTTCGAACACGTGCTCTCTTACTTGGAATGCAATGTTTTTACTGTTAGATAAAAAAAAATTGATTCTCGCACATAATACTAATTCATTCATAATATTAACATATATCTCAAAAAAAAAATGAAGTTGGATGTAGGTAAAGCCGATATTTTTATTAATAACCTAAAAAAAGAAAAATATCACATATAACCTCGATTTTATTTTATTTTTAAATATAACTTAACCGCCCCCTTGTGGGGCGGTCCATTGTGCCTAGCTAACCGTCCCTTAGGCTGGCGGTTCGCTTATTTTTTATTTTTTTATTTTTTACAAATATTAAGATATATTTATAAGATATATATAATTTTTATAGATATATTCAGATATTATTTTTTTTTTTGTAGATATCTTTTTATTAAGATATATTTTTTTTTATAGATATATTTTATTAAGATATATTTTTTTGTTAAGTTTATATTATTTTTGTAAGATATTTTTTTCTATTGTAATTTTTATAAAAATGACATGTGCTTAATTTTTTATATTGTAATTTCAATAAAATTGAGTTTGAGTTTGGATGCGTCGTTTGACGTTAGAACTGTCGATTATTTTATAATAATTGTCGATTATACAGCTATTGTATTGATTGTCGATTTGGCTAACGTGGTAAACAGTGAAAAATGTAATATAAATTGTAAGTCCACCAAAAAAACATCCAAACTATGTAATATAAATGTCCACAACTCAGACAAAACAGTCCAGACCGAATATACAATAGTAGAAACCTATCAAACTATAAAACATAAAAAACCTAACGACGTGGACGAGGGCGACGACCAGAGAGATCCAACCTATCAGGTGGATGGTGGTCCCTGGGCGGCTGTACACGCCTTACATGAACCTCCTCCTCATGTACGGTTGTATCCGCCTCGGCCTATGGATTCTCCACCAGTGGGAGGATGGGCGGCATAGTACGCATCTCTTATGGGTCAGCCTCCCAGGTCGATGATACGTAGGCAGAGTGCCAAATAGCAGATGCAAAGGCATCTGCATACTGTGCTCCACTCTCACTGGCCTCGCGTCGTGCTGTCTGGCCTCCGGATATCGTGGTATGTGGAGGCTCGTGTTGGGTTTTTATGGTACTTAAGGCAGCAGAATTTCAAAATTTTGACAAAAAAAAGTACCAAAAGAGATTATCATGTGTGACTAAATCAAACCAAAATCTATTTTCAAATCAATAAGCATCATACATTTAGTTTCTTGTCTCTAACAAGAAAGGAATGTCCTTGAGATATAGGGTTGTAGCCTCCACCTCCTTGTTGATGCTAATGGTGGTTGATGCTTGCAGCGCCTTAGTGGTTGATGTGTGCGTGACTTAGAACGTCTTGCACCAAGATGAGACTCCAAAGTAGAAGTCCTCCACGGTATCCACCAAGAAATTAATTAGAAACCAAAGTTTCCTCTTGCTAGAGAGTACTAACTTCGTTACTCCTTAATCCCTATTCTCCAAGAGAACTAGATCTTAACTTTTAGAATTTGTGGGTTCTCAACACATGAGAGATGAAACAAGAGAGAGAGAGAGAGAGTTTTGGCAGAACTTCAACTCTCAAAAATGAATTTATCTCAAAAGGAATGAGAGTGAGAATATATAGCAAACAAGGAATGTGAATTCTGTTTCCAAAGTTAACCCCACGTTCTACCACGTTTTTTACCACAATCACAGAAGGAGAAGTTATAGATCTTTCTTTTAACTTTCCATCCATATATTGTACGTCCAAAACGGACATCGTATGAGGGAGTTATGGTCCAAATATGAAACATGCGCAGCAGTTACAGAACATGGCAGTTCAAATTAACCACCACGTTCTATCACATTTTTTACCATGATCTGTTTCTAATTTGGCTTTCCTCCAGAGAGGCAAAGTTCTAGATATTTCTTTTACCTTTCCAGAAATATATAGAATGCAAAAAACGGATTTCTTATGAAAGAGATATGGTCAAAATAAGAAACGCTGCGCAGCAGTTATCAGAAAACGTGGTAAACTGTTTTGGCTGAACTTTTAATTAAGGAAACAATTCATAAAATAACATGGGCCATAATTAACAACAGCCATTAGGCTTTGTTTATTGGGCCAGGTTCTATTTTTCTTGTTTGAGATAATCAAATATAATTAATCTAATTAATTGTAGTATCATATATAATTATCTCAAATAATTATATTTCTCATGTTTTGATAGAGAAACCAATTTATTTGTCATGCCATACATGTCAAATAAATTAAGGAGCATTTCTAATTAATTTCTTATTGGTGTGACCCTGTGGGATCTATGTCACATGGCAATGGAATCTAAAACTCCTTTCGATTCTATAAACTACAAGCGGCACCTAGCAATATGCATTGTAGTTACCCAAATGACACAGATGATAAATACCATACTGTATCACGATCCCTAAGCAACAATTGCCTCGTGTCAATTACATGTCTCATGATATCATAAATAGATCCAAGGTAGGAACGTGTCATCCTTGCAAATCTACTCATTTCTTGATTCCGAAATAATTCAGTAATTATGATTAACTCCTTAATCATATGTGCACATACTTGTATTATTTCATCAAGGGGCCCAGTGATACCATCACTCATTTACATGAGGGACATTGGTATTCTTGATAATTATCTCTCTACATGAGAGACACATACTGAGATAGAATCTGTATGACTGCCAGTTACTGACAGCGTTGGATAATACCCACGAATATGTATTCTCATGTGAGAGAAACAATTATCTCATACCTTAGAATTCAGACACAAATAAAACATTAATGACACAAACACAATCCATATTAAATGTTTTATTTTGGTCACGTCCAATCCCCTGATCTCCATCAGCTATCCATTTGATTAGATTGACAACCCCTTGTCACATGATCTGCAGAACATGATCATCATCTAATCCAAATGCTAATCTTATACCGGTAATTAATGTTCCTTGTTAATTATCAAGATTATGGACACTTTAGAGTATTTATTAACTCCTTTATAGAGTTCCACAATTCCAAGTCCTCAACTTGAATGATCTATAAGTAGTAAAATACTCGGAAACAAAATGATAAACAAATCATTCAATTACATGAACAAAACTTAGAAAACAATCATCCTATGATTGGCTTCTAGATCACAACACTAACAGCTCGGTCCCTCATCCCCACATCATCTCCAGTAAGGTCAGCCATAGTGAACTCCGGGGTGACACGTCGTAGGGGAGCTCCATCATTAATGTGAGTTCATACAAATAATAGTAATTTTTGCTACCTGGCCAATCTGCACGGAACTCCAAACTCATTATAGTAAGGCGTTCCACGCATTGTTATTCAACACACCATTCGTGGAAACCCCAACCTGAGTCATCCACTGCAGAATTGAAGATAAATTAATGAGAATAGTTTTTTTAACAAGAAATGACTGTGTACGACAAAATCAAATTACATGGAGGAGGTAGGCATCTCATGAGCGTATATAGCGACTAGGGGCTGATCCGGATCAATGGTGGGGGCTCTATCTCGCGCCAGCTTATGTTCTCCCCATTGTCACGCAACTGCCAATGAGGCGCCCGTCAAAGCCAGAGTCTTCCACCATAGGGGCACTCTGCTGGAGCATTGCACATCCCACTACTCGCCAACCTTCGTTTTGCCATGCACACCAAGCTGTGTGCCACTCCTCTAATACCGGTAAGAATCTGCACAAAGTATTTTTTTTTATTATTATAGAAAAAATAGATAAACATTTAATGGTTTAAATATGTCAGTTTCATAAGTAATTACCTGCGAGCCTCCGTCAAAGGGTCTCACCCCAGTGGCCCGTGAGGTATACTGAGGGCATGCCCCACCTCTGGCACCAGACTAAGTAAAAAGTTAAGATAAATAAT
This sequence comes from Carex kokanica, assembly GCA_025461125.1. Lineage (NCBI taxonomy): Eukaryota > Viridiplantae > Streptophyta > Magnoliopsida > Poales > Cyperaceae > Carex > Carex kokanica. Next base: position 5,090 of record JAJGRX010001176.1, read on the forward strand.
GGTTTTCACTGTCGAGTTCATAACATATTTTAATTTCAAGATTTTAATGATTACCTCCTGACAGCCTCCAGATCAGTGGTCTCGGCCGTGATTCGATGCTGGAAGAAGTGATCACGGAGCGCTGCTAGGCTAATGCAATACCCCGAATACCGGAACTCCTCCTCCTCGTCCTTCCTCTTTTTTCTCTTCTGCAGCGCCTTTGGATCCGCGACCCCAGAAGCTCTTGTATCATCCCCGCGTGAAGTGGACTGTCGGAGACATCGCTGATAGGCTCGCCATCAATCCGTAAACCTCATAAAGTGCTCATATCAGCTAAGGTCACGGTCATCTCCCCAAAGGGAAGGTGAAACGAATGAGTTTTCAGTCGCCATCTCTCCGCGAGCCCGCTCATGAGAGCCTGGTCGATCTTACTCTAAGGCATGGTAGCCAGCTGATACAACCCGAGATTCATAATGCACCGCTCCATCAAAGGATGACCGACGTACGGTATCTCGGGGGTGCGATGTCTCACGGTCAACATCATCTCGTCCTGCATATAACAATGATTTCAATCTAAGCGACTTACTATATGCTATATTCAAAATCTGTAATTTGAACTAAATTGCTTAAAAACCAATGTACCTCTGTAGATGCGAGCGTGACCCGGTGTTTAACGTGTGGAATCCACAGAAGATGACTGAATGTATCAGCTGCATGTGTAGGGTACTCTGCACCGAGAGCATCTGCATCAGATGCCTCTACACCGGATGCACTTGGAGCCTCTATGCTATACGAACTATCCCCCTCTCCATAGTATCTGCACTGCATAATTTTCAAATAACTTATATTTCACAATTTTGGATATAAAATAGTATAATGTAGGAATTTTGGACCGAAACGCTAATTTTGGACCCTAAACCCTAATTTAAAACCCCTTACCCCTAATTTATAACGCTAAACCGTCAACCGTAATTTATAAACCCTAATTTTGATCAATTCAATCGCGTTGAGAAAATCAACATCCCGCACACATTGAGAATTCAATTTCTAAACTAAAATTTAAACCCTAAACCGTCAACCGTAATTTATAAACCTTAAACCCTAATTTTGATCAATTCAATCCCGTTGGGAAAATCAACAACCCGCACAAATTAACAATTCAATTTCTAAACTAAACTCTAAATCTTAAACCGTCAACCGTAATTTATAAACTCTAAACTCTAATTTTGATCAATTCAATCGCGTCGGGAAAATCAACAACCCGCACAAATTAACAATTCAATTTCTAAAGTAAACTCTAAACCCTAAACTGTAGTTTTAATAAATTCAATCACGTTGGGAAAATCAACAACCCGCACACGTTAATTAACAATTTAATTTCTATAATTTTTTTTTTAATAAATTAGATAGGAACTTACCCGTAAACAATCGACCGAGAGAGAGAGAGAGAGAGAGGGGTTCGGGTAGAGAGAGATTCGGGTAGAGAGAGAGAGATCCGGTAGAGAGAGGAGAGGGCGGGTAGAGGGGAGGGAGGGGAGGTCGGATAGAGGGGAGGGTGGGGAAGGGCAGGGCGGGGTGAGGCCGGCCGTAGGGTGGGGGCGGGGGGGGGGTGGAGGGGGCAGGGGGTTGCTAGGGTTCGGATCGGGTCGGGTAGGAAGAGAGGGGGCGGTTAGGTTAGAGCTGGGGGGGCGCTGGTAAGTTAAAAAAAAAAAAAATTGAAGTGAACCGCCCCCCGCTGGGGCGATTAGATAGGAGAAGTGGACCACCCAGCAGGGGGCGGTTTGCTTGGTGTATCGGACCGCCCCAGCAGGGGACGGTTAGGTCATTTAAAAAAAAAATTGAAATCGAGTTATATTTAATATATATATATATTTTTTTAGTTTATTAATAAAAATATCGGTAGGTAAAGGATTCTGGAGTACACCATCTCTCGTATAAGCATGTGTATAAATACCACCAACCTCTCTCTCCCTCATTCTCTCTCTCGGATGAAAGAAGGCGTTTTAGTTTAACTAGTTTCCAATAGGAAAGGCTGAAACAGGTAAAGGAATCTAAAGTTGGTATCTTTTTCTCGTCCCTTTTTCTTTCTCTCAGTTTTATCTGACGAGGTAGGTTCTTAGTTGAAAGAAATTAAAGAGAGATCAAGAGAGAGTGGTTGGTTAGTTTCTGTTGGTTCCACTTCAATAATTTCTCCTTTTTGTACATCGCTTTACAGCTCTGTCTAAACGCAGAGGAGAGAGAGTGAAAGAATAGATCAGAGAAGAGATTGGATTTTTATTCCTGTAATCTCTGCGAGAGAATTGTTTCATTTATCAGATTCTCTCTTGGCTTATTCTTTTCACCTCAGCTGGTTACAGCTGTTTCCTCTGTACCCTTTTGACCTCCTATTTTATTTCAATTCCCCGTGCTTCACCACTGGCAACTACATATTATACAAAGCAGAAAGAAAAACAACAAAAAATATTTGAATCTTTCCCTCTTCAATCAATCCTTTGCTTTCACTGTGTTCATCAACAAGCTTGCTCTTTTGTATTCAAAGATAAGTCCCAAGTAAATGGAAATAAATGACAAGGATAAGTTTGAATTTGAGAAAAATGGGTACCGGCTTAACTACCAAAATGCTGGTTTTCTAGCTGGTACCGGTATGCCAGATCTCTCTTGGAATGCAATACCGGGTACTTCAGGTCCCAATTTGGGATGGGATCAAAACCCATTGAGCCAATTTCCAAAACTGGGTTCTTTTCTCCCACCTAGCATCTCTGACATACAAGCTGATTCGGGATTTATAGAACGAGCCGCGAAGTACTCGTGCTTTAATGGGGCCAATGTGAGTGCAATGTTGGGGTCCATTAACAATTCTGTGCTTGATCAGAGTAAGAGATCAGAGAATTTGGTTGAAGATGGTAGTAACAGGATAAGATTGGAGAGGAAAGAAACTGTAGAGGGTGCTTCCAGTGGAGGCTGTGGCCAGGAAGAAGGAACCAGTGTGGCTAATGCTAAGAAGAGAAAGAGATCCAATCAGGTAAATTCCTTTTCAATTGTAGAATGTGCTTATTTTGTAGAGAAATTCAATGCAGGGTCAAGTTCAATGTACACCTGAAATAAGGTAAAGAAGGCATTGAAAATGAAATTAAAAAATTGAGATCCATTGACTATAGAGTAGTTTGACAATTTTGACAATTGTAAAAGTAACTTATAATTTTGAATATTAACATTTAACATTTGATATATACTATATCTATAGCATACACATAAACATTGATATTGATGCAATTTTACCATTTATCAAACGAACTAAAAATTAGAATGGTCTATATATAGCGGCCTATGATAGAATGTGAAATGAAACACAAATTACATGAAAATTAATACATAGCCAATCTAATGATCTATAATACTAACAACATGTGTATAAACTTTTTCTAACATTGAACATTTTGTTGGTTAATTTGAAATTTGTCGTTAAAATTGTCAAGTCAATCCATTATAAATGAATCTGTAACCAATAACATAAGAACCATTATACCCAAGGCATTGTACATAAAAAGAGTATAGGTCCCACAAGAAGACCAATAGTATGCTATATCGGTATATCCTGTTGTGCGCAACTTAAAATTTAACAAATCCAAAGATAAAAAACTGAAGTATACAAGCAATTTTGGAAAATTGAAGGAAAATGGAGTGAACCAAGGGGAGGAAGCCCAGCAATCTCCAGTTGCCAATTGTACAAGAGAGATTGCAGAGAAAGAGAAAAGAGAAGAAAAGATACCTAGTGAAAATCAGATAAAAGATGAATCAGATATGGCTAACAAGGACGAATACGTTCATATGAGGGCTCGTCGGGGCCAAGCAACTAATAGTCACAGTCTTGCTGAAAGGGTAATGGTCTTTTCTGTACATAAATAATATTTGCAACTCAACATGTCATATTAGCTTTGATTAATAGTAATTTGTGCCTGTTATTATATAGGTAAGGAGGGAAAAAATTAGCGAGAGGATGAAGTATCTCCAAGACCTAGTGCCTGGTTGTAGTAAAGTAAGGCTTCCTTTTTACTTTGATTCAGCTTTGTTGTACTTTGCCTGACTGGTACAATGCTAGGAGTAGGACCATAAACATAATAATTTTGAGTTTTAATATTAAATTTTGTTAAAATTGGATGAGACTGAATTTTTCATTCTTGCTTAAACAACTAGCTAATAGAAAAACAAGCAAAGAACCCGAAATTCAATAACTCAAATTTGGGTTTGCAGAATGATATGGTACCAAGACAGGTGTGATAGAATTTTAATAGAATTTTTCTGAATTTAAGGTGACAGGAAAGGCTGTCATGCTGGATGAAATAATCAACTATGTGCAATCTTTACAGCGGCAGGTTGAGGTATGAATTTAATTTTTTATTTTATTTTCTGCTACATGCAACGTTTCCGAATTAGGTTATTTATATCTTTTTTTCATTTTTTTTCCTTTTGCAGTTTTTATCAATGAAACTGTCAGCCATAAACCCACGACTTGACTTCAACATAGAAGGCATTCTTTCCAAAAGTGTAAGTGAACTCTTAGTATAAGATACTGCTATTTATTGATACGTATTATATACCAGCTAATTTGGTACCTATGCCAGCCAAATCTAGGTTTGTTTTGAATTTGTCTGCACTGTTGTGACGTATACACAATGAAGGTTCAATAACTGTCGTACTGAATAAAAAAGCAATTTAGCATGCTTTGGCCCGAATTACTCTAGTACCCTCGGTATTACAATCTTGGTTAGAAATATAAAAATAATAATAATAATAATAACAATTGATGAAAATTAAATAATATGTTATCTCATGGACCTTTGTCGCAAGCAGTTATTTGACCCCCATGTGGGCCCATCATCCTCCATCGGCTACTTGTCGGATCTGAGTCAAACCCAATTGCATCGTTCTCAGCAGAATCTGCTACATGGTATGGCTGGTATTGTTGACTCAGCTGATGCACTTAGAAGAATAGCTAATGTTCAACTGATCTCTAACACTGGATTGAAGGAGCCTCTGCCTCAGGTTCTTACAGAAAAATGCACACACAACACACTCACAAATCCAGAGAATATAACATTGTAACTATTTTTTTTTTCTTTTGTGAGCAGATGTCCAATGCTTGGGATGGTGACTATCAAAATTTAATGCAGGTTGCTTTCCAAGATTTAAACAATTATGCCCGAGCCGAAATTCCAAATGCAAACAATATGTCTAGTTGAAATTTTCACAAAAAGAGAACTCAATTAGTAATCAAGTATTGAGCTTCTTAGTGCTATCTCCGCAAAAGACCCGTGTATACCTTTTCTTAGCAGTACCTTCTTTTGTTCTAAAAAAAGTTAGAGCTGCAATTGAGTACCTTCTAAATTCATGAAAAGGTACTAGTGTAGAGAGACAGAATTTCTATTTGCAATTACAAAAGGGTTTATCATGAAAAGACTGTCATGTGGATATTGTTGGAACCATTTTCTATACATAGCTTAGAATGATCATAAATGATGTTAATCTTCTTTATCAATATATATTTACTGAATTAAGTATTCAATTCTTCATGGTAGCATGTTGATGTTTATGTAACTTTTGCTTTTGTTTCTTCACTAGAATTTCATTCGAGAGAATTTTATAACACTATATCATGTGATTTTTATTACCGAAATTTTTATTTTACCATTTTCTAAAAAAAAATAAACCAAAACATTCATGTTTCTGGGTTTTTTGAATTCTACTCAGGCCGCAGAATGCCAGAGCGGCCTAATTTTTTTTTTTTGGAATTTGTGCATTTGTGGTCAAACGACAATTTTTTGGTCAAACAGTCACAGATTCCAAAAAACTTTGAGTAAAATAAATGATTAAATTTTTTTAGTAAAACTAAAGCACTAAAAGTAAAATAAAATTGAGGGCCGCAAAACACCGGTGCGGCCTGGGTAGAATTCAAAAAACCAGAAGCAGGAGTGTTTTGGTTTATTTTTTTTGAATAAATGTTATATATAAAATTTCGGTTTTATTATTTTGAAGATTCTAAAGAAAAAGCAAAAGAAAACAAGCAATGCAAATCCATTATTTACTGGTACGGGTTGTTACTAAAACGGTAAATTCTCGATCAATTTCATCAATGAGACACAATATATGGATTGAAAGGGTAGACAAAGGTATAACACAAACTGGTTTATGTGCAGAAAGAGAAACCCAATCTAGAAAAAACCTTGAGGATGAACTAATTTCATCTAACTGTAGAGAATCACGGCATACATCTTCTACCACTTAATTCCTGGAAAATTCAGAGACCAAGGAACTTTTACCAAAACATGTTCTTTGTCCATGGAAATTTTTTGATCATATAGTTATTCTCAAGGATGAGATCTAAAATCTAAGCTCATTTACATCGAAAACATAAATGTACCTGTTAATTGTGGACGCTATTTGGTCCCTTTCTTTGCCAAAATTAGTCGTTTTGAATGGTTACAAGGGTATGGTACCGATGCTGCTTTGTTTATTTAATTATTTGTCCTTTTGTTGTTTCATTCGATCGACAAAGACACCCGATGCTATATAAATTTATGATAGAAATATCAGAAATTCATGCACTGGTGAAAGAATAATTCCATCAATTGAGCCAAATAATAAGACAGGATTTGGGATCACATGAACCAGAATTTTGCAGGTTGTGTTATTTTAGTAAATGACCCTTAACTTCAGAATAAGATGTGTCTGAATATCTCAAAATTAAATAGAAACAAGAACTGGTATTCCAAAAGTAAATAATAATGAATTAGTAGAGGGCTTCAATTTCCTTGGTCTCTTTTGTGCATTGGAAAATAGGTTGCACTAAAGAATTCTGTAAACTATGCCGGCACCTTATTGCATTGAGAAGTTGCGAATAATCTTTTCTGAATATGCATAAAAAATCTCTGAAAATAAGCAGAATAATACATAACAAAAGCAAATCATCAATGTACAACAGAATCACAGCAGAAGTTAAGTTAAAAAAGCACTCCTTTCACAGTGAATCTCCCTTCATTCACCAACCGTTCATCCTAAAACTACCACAAACTTGTAGTCCAACTGTACAATCAATTAAAAAAAGAATAAGAAAACATTCAACAATGCACACATCACATCCTAGATGGCAATTTGCAAGAGTACTCTCCCAATTCTTGAAAAAGGAGCAATAACAATAGCTCCTGGCATAGCTTGCTCTGGGCTCAGCCACCAATAGGCGTGCGTAGTAATGCCCACAAGCATCAACCTAGCTTGTGTTAGATCTAAACCATGTATGAGCATAATTGACACATGTAGATGACATGGCGCATGCTCATCGATGAGTGAGCCCAGGTGAGCTTCCCTGAGTGAGCAAAATTATAACTTCTCTTGAAATTGCTTAAATTCCTCCATAGATGTTAAAAGTAGATGCCTTGAACTAGTTCACCTTGAAAAACCCCAAACCTTCCCCCTCCCTCCTTTGAGAAGTTCCCTGTTTTTTACTTTTCCTCCCACATGCACTACTTTTTATTTCTATCAAAGTATGTTCAGCATTGTTGATGCCAAAATTTTGAAAAACAGAATACAGAAAGGCAAATTTTACTGATAGCATTCCAAACCAAATTGCCAAACTTACCAAAAGAAAACAAAATATATATACATGTACCAGTGCTACAATACATACAACAAAAGCACAAACATCAAGTTCTATTGATTTTACATTTCCATGGATGCAAAGCTCCTCGAGTGATCAGGTATGTGGTGCAACCGCTGGAGTATGTTATCAGCCACTTTTCTCATGTCCCCATCCCCACTGTGAAATGCAGTCACAAGCCGACCTGGCAGCGCCCGATTGGCACTTATAACCTTGACCACCTCTTCACTGCCTCTCAACAAACACCTCTCAATAATCCAAAAGGCCCTGTAACAAATTGACTCATCTTTGTGCTCCCTCAAGACCCTCAACACACGGTGTACCCCGTCTCGTTCATGTATTATCTGTTAAGATTATAAAATAACAGAACTTGCTCACTTTGCCCAAGTTTGTCTTTTACAAGTTAAAACTTTGTAAAAGCTTTAATTTGAGCATATAATTGGCTAATCTGATATTGAATCAGGGAAATATCAGTCCGAAATGAGGCCTTGTGCGAGAGTCTAAGGCATAATATTATGATATTCCGTATGTAATATTCATGTTTTAACTCGTAATTAATTAAAATAAAAAATTAATTGATTAATATTACCTGTATGCCCTTCTCAATGTCGACCTTATCCTCAAGTAATGTGCTAAGTGCACCCAAGGCTCCTACCACAACCTTCTCGTTCTCGTTTTCAAGACAATAGAGAAGCCTTTCAACCGAACTGGCCTCTATGATGCAAAAGGTGCCATTGACGCTGCATACACCACGGTGAACTGGGCACAGCACCATGACTTTCATGACGAGTTCTTTTTGTGAGGTCTTTGAGAGCACCTTGTTTAAGAATCCCTTCCTTTTGACAGGTTGCTTCTGTTCCTCCAGTGGCTTGGAGAGGTTGATGGATAGCGAAGCGAGGTTCATGATCCCGCTGCATGCAAGCCCCTGGACCTCTTCACAGTATGTGTGGCGAACCATGAGTTCATTGAAGACATGCATCAGGTGGTTCTCCATGACAGCTGCCATTATCTCGGGGTCATACATCGTTGTCGTGAAACGAACCATGATGCCGACTAGGCCTTCCATGTAAAGCTTTGCAAATCTAGAAAGTTTGCAACTTCAAGAGATGAAAAACTTGAGTTATGAGTATTTGAATTCGTTTTTATATCAAGATGATGCAAAGCATAAGGAGACCAGACTTATTTTATGCTAGATAATAGAATTTAGCAAAGAAATGTGCAAAAACAATTCAATTCAGAACTCAAATGCTAGTATAAGAGTCTGTCAGATTAAGCAGTCATTTCTTTTTTTGAGACAAAGATGAGAACCAAGCCCTCGGAACTTTAAATATCCACAAGAGATCTCCAAACGGATTTTGAAACCACATCTTCTACACGGAGAGCATTGCCTTAACTTAACAAAGGCTGGTTCTCGCACACATTTGGTTTTTATATTCTTAACGTAACATCTTAAACAGCCATGAAACAAAACAAAAGAAAATTTAAATCCAACAAAAATTAAGGTCAAATAGGACTCCAATCTTACCTGCCTGATACTCCATGCAAAATCTCATGAATTCGATTGACAACCACGGGGATGGCGCCTTGACGAAGCAAGTACAAATTAAATGTTATATTTTGATGCGGAAGCTTAGCCAAAAACTTAGACCATTCAGCATGCCTCTCCTTGATTCTACCAGGTCCCAACCTGTTAACCAAATTAAGTTGTCGCCCCTGGGCATTGCACAGGCGATCTGCTATGGTGTTACCAATGTGAGGGCACATCACGGCTAGTAGTTTCACTGCAGCCACAGAGAGCTCTTCTGATGTCGCATCCAGGAGCTCGATAACTGTTTGAACCATCTCGGTTTCTCGTGCAACGGCCACAATTGAGGTTAGTGGTTTTGGTTTTGCACTTAGAGCAAGAAGGATACGGACTACGTTGATGTTGAGTTGTTCTGGCATTGAATTCTTGAGCATATGAGCAAAGTTATACATAGTGTACTGAGAGCTGAGCTTGTGGCCGTTCTTGTTAACCTGTTGTACAGGCACAGAGAGGTGAGATCAAACTTAGAAAGATTCATGTACTATCCCCGTCAAATGCAGTTGAAAAGGACCATGTGGAATAAAGGGTTATTTTGGCCATATCTATAATGGGCACTTTTGACAAATCGTGAACTATTTTTAGCCAAAAGAGTATTTAATTACTAGCAAAGGAACATTTTGATATGAGAGTCAGGCATATATTAGTAGGAAATAAATCTGCTGCGATCCGAAGGAATTTGCAGGGACCCTGTAAATCCAAATCCAACAGTAAGCATGTCTCAAAACTTAAAATCAAATACACGAGTATTCAAGTACGATACCTGAATTATGTCTGGATCGATGTCTGGTTCAGACTCGAGCAAATTGGCAAGAACGCCAGAAGCAGAGATTTTAGGAGGGAAGGGGTTGCCATCTCCAGGAGTTCTCAAAAATAATTCCTCTACCATTACTGGTACAACCCCAGCATCTACAAGGGACATCGCATTAGACTTGTGAGAGGAAATAGAAAGAAGCACGTCAAATGCCTCCTTGCGCACAGCCAACTTCTTGGTGTCTACAGTGGCAGCAGAGCCTTCACTTTCCGTTGTGGCAGCACCTGTGGGGGTAGCCTTGGTACGTACCATGTGAATCAAGGCCTCACAAGCACGTTTCTCATGTGCGACCGTGAAGCATATGTCCTGCTTCTGTGCCAGTTCGCTTAGGTAACCCACCATCTCCATTTGCATCTCCTCAGTACCTGATTTCAATATTATTTTACTTGTCAAGGAACATTAATTCTTTTTCCTTTATCTTTGACCTTTTTCCGGCCATTTTTTGCGTTCTTCTTACTTTCTGAAATTAGATCTCTACTGTCAATGTCAAAGAAAGAACAAGTATAACCGCAATAGCCTGTATTGGTTGGATTGTTCTGCATAATAGATGTCTATGAAACAATTCGTCAAACACCTTACAAGCACTCTAAGAAAAAAATCATCAAGCACTTTGTGAGCTCCTAAGATTTCCACTCACCATAAAATTCTGATTTATTTATTTATTTTCGTCCTGCAATGTTTCAATAGAGAGGTCCCGGCACTCGTATCTTTCAAGGTTCAAATCAAAATAAGCACTACAAATGGCAGAGCATGCGAGAAATAGAAATAGACAAGTCTTCCCAGTACCGCATAATACTTTATCCATCTGCTTGTAGGCCCTTTTTGGGCCGAACCAATTTGGGCCTGATAAAACCCGTCAGCATATTTTATGTACCTCGTACTTCTAGCACTGGCACGTACCGAGATAACAATACCAGCTGCAAATTGTACTTGTAATCGTGAACTAAAACTATATTTTCGGCTCAAAGAATGATTTTCCATCATACTCAGATGACCGCCTACTTATTCTTTTATCTATTTATTTATTTGAAGCTAAAAAGTAGTTCTACCTTCCACAAGATTAGTCAAGAGGGGATCCAAGTAGCCGTTCAGCGCCATGTACATCATATTTTTTGCTCGTTTCTCCATGTTTTTGAGTATCGCTGATGCTTTACTGGCAGCCTCAAGATCAGTGGATTGGTTGACTTTTGTGGTGACCAGCATCAAAATCGCGCCGTTTGTGTGCCCAACCATTCTCCCGAGGAACTCCGACTTGGTGGCCTCTTGCAAGAAAGAGAGTGCCAAGCTCTTCTCTGTCGAGTTGCTGCTCGATATAAGCTTTGCTGCTGCTTGGATTGCTTTTGTTTTGCCCATAATTTCCTAGAAACGGATTGACAGCCGTATGCTCAATTATTTGACATAGTATTTTGTGTCTGGTATAATTTGGCATGAACTAAGAAAAAAATCGGTTATTTTTTTCTCTCTTTTTCTCTGTTTTATTACTTTTATAATTTCATTATCAAACCTTTCCTTCTTCATCTTGAATCAGCGTAAATAGTAGCTCCAAGGTCTCACATCTTATAGTCACATCGATGCTCTCCAAGTACATTGTTAGTATCTTTGTTACACCGGTGCTGTGCATCCGATCGATGTTCTTTTTTCGTATCATAGAAAGCGACTTCAGTTCTTGTATGGCATCATACACCCTGTCTCCTTTATCAGCTCATTACCTTATATCAAAATATAGTTCTTGGCAATCAGAATGAATGGTAAAGACTAAAGAGGAGAAATTTTTAAATTTAGCACAACACGGATGTTAGTTAAATCCAAAACTTTAAATTAATGCTTGTTATATACATCACATTCTGAAATATGACAAAACATTATATACTGTTGACAACAGAACCCGCACATATGCCAAGTTTTGGGAGTCACTAGGAACACTGTTAATTCGTTTCGATGGAACTTTTAGAAAATTAAAAAAGTCATTCACCTGCTACTTTTATCCTGGTGATCTCAGTTCTCAGAACCCACTCAGAAATCGTCGCCTTCAAGGCCACATTCGTGTTCAAGTTCTTGCTCTCCATCTTCATTCCAGTAACAGGACAGTTAGCGGCTCAGATGCGGTCTCCTGCTTCTCAAATAGTTCCAAAATCACAGATTTTTCATATGTTATGCCGCTTTCTATTGTCGCTGGGTCAATCATGATTTTCTTGGTAATTGGGCAGAAAAAGGAGTCGTACAAAGGCTCGACAAGCTCTGCCCCCCTGTAGCTGCTCTCCCTGGGGATGAAGTCTCCCAATCGCGGGTCCCGCATCTGTACCGAGTCAGGCATGGATTGAACCTCTGAAAAAAGACTGCTGCTCTTGTAGAGCTGTGTGCTCCTGTCATGATTGATTTAGGATATTTATTATTTACTCATCATCAGTTGCTACATATTGATTTTCTATATATTACTACATGAGCCAGGTTGGTATAAAACTGAACTGGTATGTTTCAGCAAGTGTAAATTGGTTAAGAGATTAACAAGGTTTAATTACCCTTTCAGGGAAAAGACACCCATATATACCAGATAGATTCGCACCTGCTATGCCAGTTTGCAATTGTAACTATGGTACTTTGCAAACTATAATAATTGCAAATACAATTCCTTGTCAGTTAACAAAAAAAAAAAAAAAACACTTACGCATTTCTTGTGCGAGGGAATTGAGTGCTGTACTGGCATATTTGTTGTCCTCGAAAGAGGATTCAGGTATCTTACTCAGATCATCCCCAATTGCCAGGATTACCTTCTGCAGATTCTCAATAATGGACCTCATATATTCATCCGGGTCGAATTGTGCTACCCGGCTGCATTTCGCAACTAGGTCCTTGGCATTGTTACGTTGGTTGTATGGATTGAAGAATCTGAGCGAGTACAGGAGACGGGTTTCGGGTTTGATTGGATGCTCCATTATGGAAGGGGAAACCCGGTGCAGGTAGCGGCCTACTTCTAGAGCTTCTCTTTTTCTGATTCGACTGTGGCACCGAGTTCATCACTTCTGATATCGTGCTCGAATCAATTCTGAGACTCCCACTCTTTGATGCCTATCGTCATTCATCTGGAATAAATGAAAAAAAAGACGAAATCATAATCTGTTTTACCTATAACATGGAAATGTCTCTATTTGAACATCTTAAACTTTAATCAAAATTTTTAAAGAAGATTGAACTATCGTAAAAATAAGGAAAAGCAATCATAAACGTGACCTATCAATGGCAGATTTTGCGTACCACGGACTGAATAGCATAAACCCTTGCTTACAACCAGAGAGAGGAGGGGGGGGGGGAGGGGGCAGAGAGAAAGAGCCTAACACATACAAGGGAAGACGAGAAGAAACAGGGAAATAAGTTCCACTGAGTAGCTGATGAAGTTTAAAAGGATGTATATCAATTTGTCACACTTCTATCATATTTGGTTGATCGATAGTAGAAGTGATATGGAAGGAGAGGAAATACAACACAAAAAAACAAATTATGACTAACGGATAGAGCCCGTCAACCTCTTCTGACTTCAACAACATATTATTTTCTAAATTAGGGTATATACAAAGAGAAAGATTAGAATATAACAATCAACAAAAAGTAGGTGGTAAGTTCAAAACCCTCTATTTAAAATATTTATAATTACCTCTCAATGTTAACCTCCCCTTCTAATTTGACCAAACAAGTTACAAGTCGTATTTTCTTTATATTTTGTACCTCCATCAATGTCTGCATTGACCCAGTCAAAGAATTAGAACGAAAGAAATCAGAACATTTTTTTATCCCTTTTTTTAGTGAATGTATTGGCTCTGGCCCACTTTTTTTGTAATTTTAATGTTTACCTTTAGTTGCTGATTGGTTGAACATCTCTTCTTATGCAACCTTCATCTTGTTTTTCCTATGAACGGAATACGTCTTGGCAATTAGACTTCTTCCTATAAATTGGATGTTGTAAGAACTCCTTTATGACATTCTTTTTAATAAACCTAATTACAATGTCAGATTGTTGTATTATGTGGAAACATTAATGATCACTTTTTGAGTGAGGCTATGATAATATGCATATCACATAGCGGCCCGTCGGCCCCGTGCTATGGACTTATATATTGTTCTAAGTCCATACCGTTTAACATAATCACCATATGAAAATGTACTTACAGATCAAATTTTACATTATTTCTAATTTTGTACTATCTTTTAGATAGTAGAAAATCACTTGATTTAAAAAATTTGGACCACTCAAAAACAAAGGTTTTCTACCTATCTAAAAAATACTTTAAAAAATATAAAATTTGGTCTATAAGTACATTTTTTATATGGAGATTATGCATGTTTAACGGTTTTGGATCAACTTTTTGGAAGTTGAAAATAGAGACATGAATCCATAGCACATGTTGATTCGTAATATGCATATTACCATAGCCTCACTCTAATTTTGTAAGGAAACAATTAGATTTTGAAAAATAAAGTTGGAGCCTAAATAACACCCTATTACCATTAACAAAGAAACCAACACGAATTTGTTGTTGATGGTTGTAATGAAGGGAAAAAAAAAAAATTTAACTTAGTTAGAAAAACAGCTGATCTTCACTTGTATATTATATGTAGTACAGGACAGTACAATCTTACTCTTATACTCTACATTAATTGCTGAAGCATGATTGAGTTGTTTAGTATCTACCATATATAATTCCAAAAGCACTTGGAGGCGTCTCTTATCCTCTTTGACCCAGTCAAGCTAAGCAACAGTACTTGACCACATCTTATGTTACGCTCTTTATGTAGCGGTTTATAATGCAGGTCACCGAGACAAAGCTCCACTAAGGGCACTAACCCAAAAAAAAGGGAATTCATATCCTCTGCATTAACTCAAAGAGAATCTTTGAGTTAATGAATCTTGACTGTGCAATTTATTTTAAGATTCGTGTGAACTAGATCTGCACTCTATTAAAGGGCCCCCTATATTATAGACACGAGCATTGGTTCCGTTTAAAATCAAACGGATGAAATTCATTAACTCAAAAGATTCCCTTTTAAGTTAATGCAGAGGATACGGATCCAAAAAAAGGTTCTCCACCAAATACAAATAAGAAGAGTATTTAGTTGCTACGAAATTAGTGACCAAGCGTGAACCATATTATTGGATCGCCAAGCTGAAATTGTAATATCAAATTAAAAATGTCGCTTATATAAATAAAATTTGGGAAATTCATTACAAATTAAAAGTGTATATCAATTTACGAGTGTGTTTATTTATGTTGTTGCTATAACCACATTTTACAATCTCTGAAGCAATTATATATATATATATGAGGGATCCAATTAGAGCATCTCCAACCCAGCAATCTGTAAAAAAAAAACAACTATAAAGCACTGTTTAAAAATTAGTTCCTTTTAATTTCTTAACCCCTCCATCCCCGAAATTAAGTCAGAGCCAATAAGAAAGAAAACAGAGGGGTCATAGCCAATAAGAAAGAGAGAGGTACCAGCATGTCCAAAAGAAATCGTTTGATTTATAAGCAAATTTTTTTTTAGAAATCGACCTACAATTCAGCAATTGTATTAGCAATTAACACATAAGATTAGCAATTTAAAAGAAATCCCATTGTAGATGCTCTTACATCATTTTATGGTGACACATCTTAACACCATATATTTATAAGTTATTTTTGCGATTTCAAAGTCCAAACAGTCAATTTGAACCGTTCAACATGATCTCCTATTAAAATGGCTTGGAGACCAAATTTTACATTTTTTTTGGGAATTTTTATATTATTTATTAAGATATGTACAAAATTATTGTTTTTGGATAATTCTGGACCATTGAAAAACAACAATTTAAAAAATTCTAAAAATATAGTAAACAATTAAAAAATGTAAAATTTGTCTCCAAGCACATTTTAATATGGTATCGTGTTGAACTGTTCGATCAACTGTTTGAATTTTGAAATCACAAACATGACTTATAAACTTATAGTGTCAAGATGTGTCACCATAAAATAGTGTAATTTGATCCCTCCTCATATATATATATATGAGGAAGGCTCAAATGCTTCATTGTTTCATGCCCCAATCATACTCCAATATCTTTATATTCAATTTCAAAGTTCAAACAGACGATCCGAACTGCTCAACATAATTATACGTTTAAAATATGATTGGAGATCAAATTTTATATTTTTTTGAATTTTTTTTACTATTTTTTAAGATATATATATACATGTGATCCGTTTAAGCCCATTCGATCCATTAACTATGTTTTACTTCTATGAATATTTTGCTAGAGTTTGGCGTAGGAAGGCAAAGCTATGCCTATTTTAAATTGTATCTTAAATCTAAGTGGACCGGATCAAATTAATTCTGTGACTTGATCAATCATGATCACACGCGAGTCAAAATTATCTCTAAATGAATTCAGACCAAGTCTGGTTTGATCCCTTTTTTTTAATTATAATAAAGATCTTACACAAACTCTGCCTGTGTAATTTCTACACAGTCTGTTTCAAGTCAGAAAAAAGGAGGATTCGTAACAGGCTTGGTGAGCCAGCGGTAAAAAAAAAACAGCTTCTTTATAGAAATGAAACCCTCACGAATTGAGCAGAAGTAGTACTAGAATGGGTGATCTCCTGAGAAGTCCCTTTGTTGCTAATTCCGATTGGGTTTCATTTCTAGCCTAGCTCAACTTGTTTGAAGAAAAAGGAGAAGAATAATAATAAGAAAAATCCTACACAAATTTTTAACATACTTGCAAGTTGCGAACAGTAGAAAATAATATTTATCAAAAATTAAAAAAGAGGCACTCACTGAGCTTTCCACATATGGACCTTCACTATTGGAGCATATGTTGGTAAACCAGTAGTGTAAATGGGCCGATACGGGCTTTTAGGGCCTATTGACACTCTTTGAATGAATTTCTCAGATCTTATTTTAGATGTAAAATGATGAAGAACATTATTACAATTATAGTAGTTTTAGCATACGTTTAATATGTTAATTCATTTTATGTCTTAAAATATATTTTATAAATTATAAAACTTAAAATGGTTGATGTGTTCTTCATTTTTAATTACATGTATATTAAACTTGACCTATATGAAAGACATTTAGTCTTTCATCAAAAAATTTAAAGACTTTTAAAGGTGAAGTTTTAACGAATTTTATGATGAATTACTAATTAAGTTCTAAATCGACTCAAGTTTAATACATGTTGCATTAAATAATTGAGAATACTTATATAATTTTAATTTTTAATTTGAACAGTATTGTTTTATCTCAAAAAATTTAACAATATTTTCAAGATATCAAATAAATATACCATAAAAAATAGATGTACATTACAATTACCCTATAAATGAAAATTTCTGCACTTTGCTGTGTATGTATTGAGAATCCATTATTTGTGATCTTGTTAGGCAACTCATGATGCTCATATTAGTATATTATTTACCTCTGCATCAAGCATTGAATCAGCCCCATACAACAACTGTCATATTTGTACCATATTTGTAGTTACTCTGTCACTGATGCTCTATGCACCGAGATTTTTATTAATATCCAAAGTTAATTACAAATTAATAAATATAACCAATAATGTGGGGAATTTATAAAAATATTCATACCGGTCAGAAAATGGCTGGTTTTAATTTTTTTCAGTACCGGCCAGAAAATGACCGGTACTAAATTTTTCTATTTTTTAGAGACACTATGAATAGTAAGATGCTGAAATCTAATACTAAAAATTCGAATTTTTTTTAAAATATTTGTTAGATTACTTTTTTTTGATATATAATTAGCATATTATACTAAAATATACTAAATTATGTTAAATTATACTAAAATACTGTAAATTACGCTAAATTACATATGAATAGGGATGATATCTTCACTGAGAAGGCGAAAAACAATGACGAAACTTCAAACGGCCGTAAAGCAGCGCTCAAGTGTCCGATTTCAGCAAATGATCACTTTTCGGAAAGTTTGTGAAAATACGCATGCGTCAGTGCCCGCTTTGCTAGATTTCAAAATTTAGAATTGTCAAAAAACAAAGAGAAGAGCTTCAAAATTTGAGTTGAAGTTTCCGATTAAGATTTTTATTTCTATTATTCAATCTAAGTAGCTCAGTAAATTAGTTATATAATGAACTTGTATAATGAATACCAATTTTTATTATTTTTGAAAAAATTTTTTTACTATTTTTATGATTTATGAAAGATGACACAAAATCGGCCTAATTTAGCGTAATTTAGTGTAATTTAGCGAAATTTAGTGTAATTTAACATAATTATTGTAATTTAGCGTAATTTTGTGTAATTCAGTGTAATTTAACATAATTTCAAGTAATTTAGTGTATTTTAGTATAAATATGCTAATTATACATCACAAAAAGTAATCTAACAAATATTTAAAAAATATATAAATTTTTAGTGTTAGATTTCAGCAACTTGCTATTCAAGTGTCTGTAAAAAAGCAAAAAAAAAAAAATTAGTATCGGTCATTAAATAGCCGGTACTATAAAAATTAAAACCGGCAATTTTCTAACAGATATAGATATTTTTATAAATTCCTACTATATTTATTAATTTGTAATTAACTTTGGATATTAATAAAAATGTCGGCTCTATGCGGCGATCATATATTGAAACCCCGCATTTTAGAACAGTTAACCATATTATATACGCCACATCATTGTCCAGAAAAAAGGGTTGATATGATACCTCATGGGGTCCCAAACTTTAAAAAATGACAAACGAGACAAACGAGACAAACGCGAAAAAGGGTTGATAGCTGAGGTGCGAGGCGATGCATCTGACTGGGCCCACAGGAATCTCTAATGACAAATGACCTGTTCAAAATCATACTTAGCTATAGCAATTAGCAAAGATCAATTATAGTTTATGATTCGTTTCCGTATTAAATTTGTCTACGTAAGATGGGCCACCTGGCAACTATTTTTGTCCTGAAAAATAATTGCATATAACTAATAATTTAATAAAGAGATACGGGCCGAAATTTTAATATATAAAGTTAAAATAAATTAATTTACATAACATAACATATCATCAGTTAAAAAATGTCAAATAATAACATTTCTGCTGAATAATCCAGCGAAATGCATAGTCAATTTCTCTAATCAATTTATTTGTTTAATTGTTTATATGTTCACGGACTATTTGTGAGGACTGCAGAAGTTAGAAGTGTTAGGTGAACGATGTATTCAGACATTTGTCATTCACTACTTAAAATAAAATATCTATTTAGAGATGGGGATATAGAAATAGAATGCATGTATTTTAAAATTTTAAATATACATGCGACGCATGTATGCACAAGATACATAAAGTTGTTAATATTGAAAAAAGAGATATTATTGTTATTCAAAATGGGATTAAAAAAAATGATGCTCAAGTGCGCAATATTAATTGATGGGGGCATGGCTCTCATGTATTGATCGCGACGGCTAAGTTTAATAAATAACAAAGTGTTACCTTACCGTTTCACTACTTCTTTTGGAATAGGAAATGATTTTGTAAATATCTTTTTTCATCAATATATTTTTTAGTGGAAATTTTTTCACTATCCCTCAAAAAAAAAAAAATAACAAAGTGACGTATTTGGCTATTTGAGAGATCCTCGGCTGCTCCACGTGATCAATAATTGGCGCCAGTAACAAAATAAAAAAAAAAAAAAAAAGGTTGGCCCGAGCCGCATGTGGTGATATAAAATTCATTTCATAAATAACACGAATGATAGAGAGTTGTGGGCCATGAGACCATCTGATTTACATCTCTGGTTAGCTAAAATTATATTCTATCATCTGATTTAGATCTTACGGTTCTGACCCAATCTTCAATAGCAACACATATCATACGAACCATGATAACAAGGTTCACAATAATGTGTTCTGTTTGTTCGTTTTATGCATCTTCTCTGACAAATAGGTAAATTAATTAAATAAATGTCATGATTATTCGTCTAATATTCATACTATTTTATGTTTTTTTTTATAAATAGAAGAGGGTTCAAATGCCTTTATTTTCTGTGCCTCCAATGTCTCCATTTTTAAAACGTTAATAACTCAAAATTTAAATCATAAACGTTGATACGTGCAAAGGGTATATGTAAAAAGCTTTATCCTCAAATACACTTTCGGTTTAGATCGCAAGTATACAATCCTACCGTGTAGTTTATTATTGGGTATCGAACCACAAGGAGTAAGATAAATACTTAATTTTCAACTTTAGATGATAAATTTCAGAAAAGAAAGAAAAGTGCAATAAAGTAAATTGGAGGGGTTTGCAGTAAAAGTCCTATGGTTGGGTTCAATACCCGAAAAAAGGAGTTTTAAACAATTAAAAGTAAAAGTAAAAGAGAGAAAAGTCGGTTTGTTTTCAAGGTTTAGAGAATCTAGAGGTCTTTGGTCTACAATCCCTTGTTAATTCTATTCATTCGGTATTTGCTTAAATTCATGTATGATTTGATGAGGTTTCTAACCTAATATGTCATTAAGGGTCACTTTCGTGAATTAATAACGTGTCTAAGTAATTCGGACTTCACTTTTTAGGTTCTTCATCCTAGCTACCTAGACTATAAGCTCTTGTTAGTCTCTCCTCTCATCAAATATTGGTACTTCTCAATTAAGTTCATGATACCAATATCCGACTCGATTTGAGATGTCCTAATTAGGGTTTGACTTCTCGTTTAGGTTCTTCACCAAATCCCTAACCTTAATTTCTGTAGTTCCGGCTTAGATTAAATTGGTTAGAATCTTAATCTAAAACCTAAGGTATTTGCATTCATAATTTGGTACTATCCTATTGATCCTAGTCAATTTTGGTTCTTTTGAAACCAAAACGAGATGCTACAATTCAAGTACTAATTATGTATTTAACACAAATTATTAAAATCACAGAAATTAACAATCAAATCCGATAAAACAATCACAATAAAAGCAAATAATCGAATAAAATAGAATTAAACAAGTTCATGCATATTGACCTAAACCCCTAGAGAGAGAACTACTCCCTCTTGGAGGGAAACATTGCAAAGTTTGGCAAATAATAAGAGGAAATGAAATAAAGAATAATTACACCCTTGAATTTAGAACCTCAGTCTTGCCGAATCTTGCTCAAGAAACCCTTCTTCTCCTTGCTTGAAAGCTTCACCTTCTTCAGAAAATATGGCTGAGTTGTGTGTAGAGAGAGAATGGTAGTGGATGATTTGGAAGGGAAAGTTCTAGCCCTTTTATAGCAAGAGATCATACCCAATTTAGAGGCTAGAAGGTGGAGTTAGTGGGTGCTCTTTTTGACATTTCTTTTTGACATTTCTTTCAGAAAATATGGCTGAGTTGTATTGCTATTTTTTGGCTTCTTAAAACGTGTCCTTGGAGTGCCAAAAATAGAAACAGTGTTAAAACCGGGTAATTCTGGCTGTCTGCGTGTTCAGTGCGTCCGCACTGGCTGAGAGTGCGGATGGTTGATCCGCACTGGATTCAACTTTCCTTATTTAACTTGGCGAAAATCCTGCGTAATCTTCTGAGTGCGTCCGCACTGGTGGGGAGTGTGGGTGAAGGACCCGCACTGCTGAGCTTCTGCAGTTTCTGAAAATCCGACTAAGTACCAAATGCGGATGGATGACCCGCATTGGCGTGTGAGTGCGGACGCATTACGCTCGGGAAAAATCCTGGCTTGTGCTGAGAGGCTGGAAAATCGGCTAAGTACTGAGTGCGTCCGCACTGAATCTCAGTGCGGGTGGTTGATCCGCACTCAGCCCTAATTACATCATTTTTCGTCTTTTCCTGCATTTTAAAGCCAAACTACCGCAGTAACTTGATTCTAGGTGTAATTTATTCTTTTTATATTCAAAATACATGATAATTGGAGTTATTTTATGATAAAAACTAGATCAAATGTGTATATAATTTATGCTTATCAAACGTCAATATAAAACGGTTAAATGTGATCTATGTTATTTTCTCTATGTTCTCATAAAAAAAATATCATATTTCGATTTTGTTTTTATGTGAATCAATAAGTTAAAAAATTAACGTTTATAAATTATCCACATTAGTATGTTTTTACAAGTTCTTGATGACAATCAAAACAAAGTTGAAATGTTATAATTTTTTATACATGCATAGATAAAATGGTATAGATCATATCTAACAGTTTTATTTTGACTTTTAAGTTTTAAATTTTGAGTTATAAAGTTATTAAAAATGGAAACACAATGGAGGCACGAAAAATGAAGGCATTTGAATCTCTGTCTTATAAATAATAGTTGATTTATAGATGTAACTTCCGTGTAACTTATGTATTTATTTTTGCTGTATAAAAAAAATTAGTATTTTGATACATTGATTTGTATATGAAAAATCAAAATATTTCGAATTATATTTATAGTTACTTACTGAGTGAGGCTATGGTACTTTGGCTAGTGTACTACGGTTCAATATGGTACTTTTTAAAATTCTAACGGTCGAACCAACTCAATGTATAAATCGATATAACAATACTGGGTTTGGGCAGACATACTTTGGTTATAAATACCTATCCAACTCTGATTGCACACGATTTCTATTTTCTCATAATAACGTCGGGTTGTTGTACCAACATTAACCCGTGCATGTGCTTTTAGGTTGTACTCACTCTCGGAATATCCAAGTTGGCGATAAATTTCACCTTTCACATCGTGCCAACCTTGTTCACCAGTCACGCTCAATGAGAATTGAGGGCTAATACTGTACTCCACTCCTTTACGACCGTGTCGTATTTCACCACCGAAATGAATCCTCACCAGTAGCATGATTTTTTTTTTTATGAATTAGCCTACAAAATAATAAATAAATTACATGTAATTAAAAAATTACAAACAATATATAATTAAAAATTTGAACACGTTCACTGCTTCAAACAATGTATAATTAAAAATTTAAACACGTTCACTGATTCAAACAATGTATAATTAAAAATTTAAACACGTTCACTGATTCAAACAATGTATAATTAAAAATTTAAACACGTTCACTGCTTTAAACAATTTATTAATTAAAAATTTAAACACGTTCAAACAATATATAATTAAAAGGTGTATTTTTACATATTTTTTTTGTATTTTACATAGGAGTGGCTAATATATAAAAAAATACAAATTTGAGTTGAATTTCTATGTACTTCCTAAAAAAAATTGGAAATGTTGGAGGTAACTTAGCCACCTCTGGACTTACTTACGTTCTGCCCCAAGCTTTCTTAAAATTTTGTTATTCCTTTTAACAAAGAGAATTTATAACATAATAACAATACTCATGCTAATTAAAAAGAAAAATTTAAAAAGTTAGAATATGATCAATTATTATAGTAATTGTATTTATACTTATTAAACATTAATTAATTGCCAAAACCTTCAAGGCGTCTCAAGTGCAAATATTAAATTTTAAACCTACAAGTGTACGACTTCTCATACGGAAAACAATATTTTAATTTATTGTAATAAAAATGATTTTTACTTAAAAATGCAAATTTATGATATACTGTGATTTTTTCCTAACAAGAATACAAAAAATCAGTTGACTTTTTTTATGTACAAAAGTACCACTTTTGCTCAAAATGTACGTACCGTCTTTGTTTTCTTATACAGTTAAGGTACTTTTTCAAAATTTAATTCAATTATGCAAGTGTACCATATATTCTGGTACATATATGTAACAAATTTGTAAGATATAATAATTCAATTTTGATTAAGATACATTTCATTAAATATAAAATGCAAAAAGAAAAAATATATATTTTTTGCTGTATAAGAATATGTAAATAAATATGTAAACAATACGTAAATAAATAAATTACATATAATTAATCATCATGTAATTAAAAATTTACCTGTTTGAGATGCTTCTGTATTTAACCACTTCAATTGGAGCTCGATTTGTTTCTGCTAGACTTGACTCTGCTAAACAAAAAATATGATAACCTACTCTGTCTAAATTGCGAATGGAAATAATATAACTCTTTCTTTCTTCTGTCTAAGCTGCGACGGACTCGAATAACACTCCGCGGGCATTATATTAAAGTATGGGACGGCATCAAGATTACCGTCCGGATTTTTTTTTTTCTTCCTGGGACGGCAACGATGGTACCGTCCGACCTTTTTATTTTTTATTTTTTTCTTCCTGGGACGGCAACGATGGTACCGTCCGGCCTTTTTTATTATTATTTTTTTCTTCCTGGGACGGCAACGATGGTACCGTCCGGCCTTTTTTATTTATTTATTTTTTTCTTGTGGGACGGGATTGATATTACCGTCCGGAAATTGATTAGCGGGGTTAGGGGGGTTAGCGGATTGTTAATCTCAGTGTTGTAAATAACGGTATGCGGTCGTTGGACGGATGGGGTACCGTCAAGCGATTAATCGGTATGCGGCCGATTAATCGGAATTATGCGGACAATTTAGCGTTTTTATTAAATTTATGTATATATATCATAATTTATTAAAAATAATTTATTGAACTCATTAAACTTATCAGATAAACTTAATTTAACTTAGTTTTATTATTATAACATGACACTACGCTTATTTCTTCTTAACACATAAATATTTTACATGTGTAAGTAACACATTTATTTAATGAAAAAATAAATTTGAGAATTAAGTTTTTTCAAATACTAATAACATATTATTTGAAATAAATGAAATATTCCAACATAAAATCACTAAACTTAGTTTATGATAACAACTTAATTTCATAAATGTACACGTCATACTAATTGAAAAAATTACATTAGTAAGTAAGAAAAATATATGGTATATAAATAATAGAAGAAGAGTGAGGCTACAGTACTATGCATAGCACGGATTGGGCATTGCTACGGTTCAATATTTGAGTTTTCAAAATCCTAACGGTCGATCTGAACCGTTCAACATGATTATAAAATAAATATGTACTTGCAAACCAAATTTTACATTTTTTCGAATTTTTTTACTATTTTTTTAGATAGGTAGAAAATCACTTGATCTGAAAATTCTGGACCGATTAATCGGAATAAACGGCCGATTAATCGGCAATAAACGGTCGATTAATCGTTCTCATCCGCTAACAGGCATCCGTTTAGTATATTCGTAACGGTTTGGCCGCCGTTAACGATTAAACGGCCGTTTAATCGGCCGTTAAGACCGTTTTTTACAACACTGGTTAATCTGGACGGCGAGGAAAATGCCGTCCCATGGGACGGTACCACTAATCCCGTTCTAACTACTTTTAAAATTGTGACTAAAGTTTCGCTCCTTTTCGATATTTTTTTTATTTTTTTTCGATTAATAAAAATTTCGGAGCACCGAGTCCAGACGCCTGAACCATGTGCATGAGGTTTCTTTCGGTAGCCGTTTACCCCGAAATTTTTATATATAAGAAAATAAATTAAAAAAATATTAAAAATGAGAAACTGTTCCTGGAATTTCGAAAAATAAGAAGGCAGGTATATGCCATGGCGTCCCACTGGGACGCCATGGCATACTCCAGCCAGTCAGAAAAAAAAAGGAAAAAAAAAAAAAATTAAAAATACGGGACGCCATGGCATATCCCGACCCGGGAAAAAAAAAGGGACGCCATGGCATATCCCGACCAGGGGAAAAAACGTAAAAAAAAAAAAAAAAAAAAAAAAAAAAAAAAAAATTTAAAAAAACAGGACGCCATGGCATACTCCGGCCCTAAAAATAATTTAAAAAAATTCAAATTTTTTTCTGCTGTGTTCAGTTAGAAATCCAATAATTTTGATCAGATTCAAAATTCATTTTAGAGAAAATGGCTACATAGATTTTTGTGTTCTTTATATCAAAATAAAGGTATGAAAGTCTAGTTTCCAGATAATATAATTTATCTATACAAAAATATTACAGATTGGTACAGTTTTAGCGATTAATTGACAGAGGTCAGAATTCAGAAAAGCTGAAATTCGAGTGAGCAGTCCTATAATTTTGACCAGATCAAAATTCAATTTAGAAAAAATGGCTACATGAATTTTTGTGTTCTTTATATAAAAATAAAGGTATGAAAGTGTAGTTTTAAGATAATATAATTTCTCTATACAAAAATATTACAGATTGGTACAGTTTTAGCGATTAATTGACAGAGGTCAGAATTCAGAAAAGCTGAAATTCCAGTCAGAAATCCAATAATTCTGATCAGATTCAAAATTCATTTTAGAGAAATTGGCTACATGGATTTTTGTGTTCTTTATATCAAAATAAAGGTATGAAAGTCTAGTTTCCAGATAATATAATTTATCTATACAAAAATATTACAGATTTGTACAGTTTTAGCGATTAATTGACAGAGGTCAGAATTCAGAAAAGCTGAAATTCCAGTGAGCAGTCCAATAATTTTGATCAGATTCAAAATTCAATTTAGAGAAAATGGCTCCATGGATTTTTGTGTTCTTTATATCAAAATAAAGGTATGAAAGTATAGTTTTCAGATAATATAATTTTCCTATATAAAAATATTATAGATTGATACAGTTTTAGCGATTAATTGACAGAGGTCAGATTATTGGATTTCTGACTGGAATTTCAGCTTTTCTGAATTCTGACCTCTGTCAATTAATCGCTAAAACTGTACCAATCTGTAATATTTTTGTATAGAGAAATTATATTATCTGAAAACTACACTTTCATACCTTTATTTTGATATAAATAACACAAAAATTCATGTAGCCATTTTTTCTAAATTGAATTTTGAATCTGGTCAAAATTATAGGACTGCTCACTGGAATTTCAGCTTTTCTGAATTCTGACCTCTGTCAATTAATCGCTAAAACTGTACCAATCTGTAATATTTTTGTATAGAGAAATTATATTATCTGAAAACTAGACTTTCATACCTTTATTTTTTTGATATAAAGAAAACAAAAATCCATGTAGCCATTTTCTCTAAAATGAATTTTGAATCTGATCAAAATTATTAGATTTCTAACTGAACACAGCAGAAAAAAAAATTTATTTATTTTTTATTTTTTTTAGGGCCGGAGTATGCCAT
The DNA here is from genome assembly GCA_025461125.1 of Carex kokanica. Taxonomy (NCBI): domain Eukaryota; kingdom Viridiplantae; phylum Streptophyta; class Magnoliopsida; order Poales; family Cyperaceae; genus Carex; species Carex kokanica. Next base: position 32,145 of record JAJGRX010001176.1, read on the forward strand.
GGCGTTCCGTTTTTTATTTTATTTTTTTTTTACGTTTTTTCCCTGGTCGGGATATGCTATGGCGTCTCTATTTTTTTTTTTTTTTTTTTTCCTGGGTCGGGATATGCCATGGCGTCCCGTATTTTTAAATTTTTTTTTTTTTTCCTTTTTTTTCTGACTGGCTGGAGTATGCCATGGCGTCCCACTGGGACGCCATGGCATATACCTGCCTTCTTATTTTTCGAAATCTCAGGAACCGTTTCTCATTTTTAATATTTTTTTAATTTATTTTCTTATATATAAAAATTTCGGCCGTTTACCATTCCTACTAGAGGTTTAGACTCTAGCCTCCCGGCTACGGGCTCACAACCAAGAAAAAGAAAAAATAAAGTCTCTCCTTCAATATCAAACAAGGCACCACTTGATTTGCCAGGCTATAGCCATCATCGACTATCTGAACCAATAACCACTAGCCACGTCATCCGTATTCAACCTGACCGTAAGATATCCCGGTGAAGCTTCATGAGGAGGACACGCAGGTCCCACGGTTGGTAACGTATAGTTCTTGTAGAACGGGTCCACCAAATAATGTTTTGTGGAGGCCGAAATTACATCTTTACCCCTCGACCTCTTCTTTTCTGATGGAAACACCATTTCTGACCCTTTGAGGGGAGGAGCTGGAAAAAGGAAAGGAGAGAATATCTTAAGGGGAAAATCGTAGAACAGACGTCCCGTATTCTCTCTTCTCCTTTGACAACCCTCCAAAATTCCTCAATTTATCGCAAATTTATCTGATTGGTTCTCTAATCCGCCTATCTCAGTCAAAACCAAGTATAATTTGACCTCCATATACCTTGTACGGTACGGGAGGCAACGATTAGGCTATTAGTATTATCCATACACCAAAGCTCGAATCCTTTCAATTATTTTTTTCCCTGATTCCCGAAAAAGCAATTTAGAAATTAAGAATGACCATGGGGAGCACAAATCCAGTTGAGAAGAGGGGGAATCGCAAGAACAAGCAGATAGTAGAAGAAAGGACACCTCTTTTACCAACAAAGAATGAAGATGGAGAAGGTGGGTATGACGAATTCGATGGCGCCTCGTTTGCCGGCGCCGTGTTCAATCTATCGACTACAATCGTTGGTGCAGGAATCATGGCGCTTCCGGCCACCATGAAGGTTCTGGGTCTCGTACCGGGGCTGCTTATGATAGTTTTCGGGGCAATTCTGACCGAGTCGTCGATCGATTTGCTCATCAAGTTTAGTCGGGTTTGTAAGGCGGTGTCTTATGGGGAGGTTATGGGGGATACCTTTGGAAAGGTGGGGAAAAGTCTGCTTCAAGTCTGTGTGGTAGTGAATAATGTCGGGGTCATGATCGTCTACATGATTATTATTGGTATAATTTTAGTTTCTGACTTGTGATTTTTATTTGAGTATTTTTTGTTGCTGTTAATATCCACTCGAAATATTTGCCATTTTTCTGTTAGTTTACTCCTTAGCTGGATAATTTCTTGGTCAAGTTTTATTACTATCATTTAGCATAAGCTGTGTTCTTTATTTTGTATGTACTTGAAGAGTCTAGACTAGGTGAATGTCTTCACTCTTCAATTCTCAGCTGAGTAGCATTAAAATTTGGACAAGCATTCAAAATTAAAAGAGCCATTGTTTTATCTAGCTATATAATAAAATTGATGCATATGCATATAAATTTTCTTGTTGCTTCGCACTATAAAAATTAACTGAGTGAGGTTGCTTGCAGGGGACGTGCTATCGGGTACTTCTGCAAGTGGGGTCCACCATTTTGGGGTGCTAGAGGGCTGGTTCGGGTCCCATTGGTGGAACAGCCGTTTTGTCATCCTCCTTGTCACCACTCTGTGTGTATTTACTCCTCTTGCCTGCTTCAAGCGTGTCGGTAAGTGCAGCTTGAGTGTAATTAATTGTACAAAATGTGAACTGTGTTTTATGCGGTTGTAAAATATGTCTATTGATGTCCCAAATTACAGTGTGAGCTCTAAAGTTGTATTTATTTTACAAATTGCACATATGCTGTTTTGTACCCCGTGAAAAAAGATCACCTCTTGAATTGAAATAAGGCCCCTAATGTTTGACACTTTGGTTGCTTTGCAGATTCACTGAGATACACTTCAGCTATCTCAGTAGCGCTTGCGGTTGTTTTCGTTGTGATCACAGCTGGCATTGCTATTGTCAAGTTGATAGGCGGTGGCATTTCCATGCCCAAGCTGTTTCCTGAGGTAACTGATCTGAATTCTGTGTGGAATCTCTTCACTGCCGTGCCAGTTCTAGTCACTGCTTATATCTGCCACTATAATGGTAATTAGCTGTGCTATTTTGTGCAATGATATTTCAGTCAACTAATACCCTGTTTTTGTATCAAGAAGCTGTTAATTTCAACTAGATGTCATGCTAGTTAACCAGAACCATAAACTTTTGTAATGTTAGTAGGATATGACTTACTGATAGCATTACCAATTTGCTCTTGAAAATGTCATCATCATCTCGATCTTATGCCTTGGTGGTGATCTCTGAAACCAGTACAGGCTGGCAAGTACCAGTACAAGATATTTTCCTACCTGCTAAATTTTCTTTTGTTTGAGTTTTACTTTACAGATGAAACCTGGTGTTCATTGATTAAAGTTCCCATATTTTATTAATAACTGAAAGTGGAAATTGCTATATTTCTCAATTAACAATACTGTCCAAATATATAGACCAAAGGAAAATCTAAAATAGGGAAGAATGGCTATTTCCTAATTACAGCGATTATTATAATTACTATGATTTCTTTCATCTAACAAAAACAAAAACAAAAAAAACCAACAATGGTTTCAGTATTCGTAATGCCCCCATCTTGTTTCATAAGAGTATTAGACTAACAACTTTTTGTACCACTCAGTTCACACCATTGATAACGAACTGGATGACTCATCCCAAATAAAACCAATTGTGCGCACATCCCTCCTGCTCTGCTCGACAGTCTACATCACCACAAGCTTCTTCGGCTTCCTCCTCTTTGGTGAGAATACCCTAGATGATGTGCTTGCAAACTTCGATTCCAACCTAGGAATCCCATACAGCTCTATCTTAGACGACGCTGTCAGAGTCAGCTATGTAATCCACCTCATGCTGGTTTTCCCCATTATTTTTCATGCACTGAGGCTCAATTTGGATGGGCTCGTGTTCCCTTCTGGCCGGCCATTGTCAGGGGATAATAGGCGGTTTGCGGGTATCACTGCAGCCTTGTTATTGGTCATTTCTTGGCTGCAAATTTTATACCTAGTATTTGGGATGCTTTCCAGTTTACTGGTGCAACTGCTGCTGTTTGTATTGCTTTCATTTTCCCCCGCTGCCATTACTCTAAAGTGAGTTTTCTTCTTTCTTCTTCTTTCCCCTCTCTCATTAGTTAATTATTCATTTATTTGCTGTATAGTTACCTTGTTTTTTCTTTCTTTGTTTTTTTTTTGTGGGGGGGGGGGGGGGGGGGGATGAATTATCTCAGCACTCTCGTGTTGAGTAGACAGTAAGTTTAGTACTGTATCTGTGCTTTACTATTTCAGATTTTTTATGATCTAGATATTAATTTAATATTGATATCTTGCTTGTCCAAGGTTATAATCATCTGGATAGGAAAAAGTTTATTATTTAAATTATATTATTATTTATCTCATGTAATTCTGTAATTATGAACTTATATATTATGATGTTAATTTGCTGATTGTTGTTTATCTATATCTTTTTAGGGATCGCCATGGCATAGCAAGCAAGAAGGATAAAATCCTGTCTGTTTTCATGATTGTTCTTGCTGTACTTTCAAATTCAATAGCTGTGTACAGCGATGCACGATCCCTGTTCACCAAGAGCGACGACTCTCAAAATTGATTCGCCTTCTCCATTTAGTGGAACAATAAAAATTAAAATTCTGTTAGTTCATGTGCATATTTATATCTTGTAAAGTGTATTATAAAACACAACACTGTTGTTGTGTTTTGTGAGTGTTATATAGTTGAATATCGAGAATTCTTTTTACTCAATTTATTAGTTGAGTTGCATGAGAATTCTTTCACTCAATTTATTAGTTGAGTTGCATTTTATATTATGTTCATGTATGCTTTTTGGAGTAGAATGAGCTTTGGCCTTGATACAGAATTTTACCTTATGGATGAGTAGAAATAAGTGAAATTTGAATGGCTTGTTAAAATTATTTCTGGAACCTGAGTCATCCTGAATTGAATTCTGTTATGATTTTATTGTTACTTTTTTTTTCTAGTTCTGCCTAATTGAGGATAGATTTACTGGTTTCTATTTCAGGCAATGTCAAGTACTCTGTACTTATTCCCCTTGAACTTTTTCCATTCTGTATCAGGTGAATCACCTGTTTGCTTTGATTTGGATCTACATAGGCATGTATCATGTTGTGCTGGCATGAACTGAGCACACGCGGCAGCTCTTCTGCCATACAAGCATGTGAAAATGGTTTTGAGTTGGGACTTGTTTATTAGTTTTATGTCATGGTTAAAGATCCGTCTTCTGGTACCAGGAACTTGTTGAGAAATCAGAACCGCTACCTTCACAATACACTCTCATAAATATGCAAATTAATGATAATTTTAGATAAAGATGATCATTAAAACGTTAGAAATTGAAAATAGATAATTAGAATCTAATGTTGGCGATTGAAATCAATTACAATTTGTTTATTTTGAATGAAAAAGTGTGGTTTATGCAGGCTTAGGCCCATTAGGAGAGCCTTCTGGCTCCTAGTCCGAATCAGATCTTGGGCCGCGTACCATGTCGGTTTCTTATATAATTTGTAACCCGACCCGCACCTTACGCTCTTCTCCGAGTTCGCTCCGCTTCTCCGGCTCACTTCCCCTCTTCTAAAACCCGTTGGAGAAGAAGATGAAGGTACCTATGGGACCTCCGCCCACACCAAACCCCAACCCTAGCTCTAGTTCCAGTTCAGAACCAGAGCCTCCACCTCCTGCGCCTACTTCGGATGAACCTCTTCCGGAGGAACCGAGCAGCTCCGACGAACCTGCCCTCCCTTGCCGGATTCCGACAAGGATAAACTTGAAGACCCTAATGCGGCACCTAAATTAATGACAAACCCAGCGTGGTGCGTTTGAGTTCGCAAAGTGCTAGGTCACAAGTACCATACACTATCCCTGAATGGAGCGAGGCCCCTGATCAGCCGTTCTTCTTTGAAGTGCTCAAAGAAGGATTGATAGTAGAGAATTTAGATGTGTAAGTATCTCTTGATTGTTAATTTTTTTCTTTCTAACGTAACCTTTATTCATAATGAGTGCTGTACACATAATTATACAATGGTCTCAAAATACAGTAAGATGTTAGTGCCATAACTTTACTGTTATTGGTACTGCTGACCCAAAATTGCAATTTTTTATCCTAATAAAGGCATTGGTGCAGGTCAAAGAAAGGAGCTTACTTGTTTGGAAGAACAGAACTTTGTGATTTATGTTTGGAACATCCCACCATTTCACCGATTTCATGCTGGTATGCCATATTTTATTTAGTACTTGATATCCCTCTAGAAAATTCTATAACTTAAATACATTTTGGGGCAACTTCTTTTATCTGGGTGTGAGGGTTCGGTAGATTAGTCGGATTGGTACATTTTGGTAATGGCTGTGTAGGACTGGTATTGATTGGATCCCTAGCTCGGAAAGGGGGTTTTGGTACCAGAGTGGTATAGCTCGGTACAAGGTAGTACCAAGTGACGTAGGGACCCAGGTCAGATCCGAGGTATGTTAGAAGTTTAAGGCATGACCTAGGGTTTAGGGATGATCGGAGAGTTGGAAATGATGGCATGGGGCCTCTATTTGTTGTAACATAGGAGGGTGACCTTGGCAATTTTGTCTGTAGCTGTTTATTGTCTGGGTTTTGGGGGCATATTGCATGAGATGGGTCCCCACCGAAGGGTTTTGTCAGTGCCAAAGTGGGCCTTTGCGCTCCGAAGTGGGTTTTTGGGCTGAAGATTTAGGCCTAGATTGATGCCCCTAATAGATGAATTATTAGGGCCGAACCCTATCAGGTATGATAACTGAATTGGCCCCCGTCTCTTAGAGTTACTTATTGCAGTGCTTTCCTCTCTCTGCAATCGTTATCAAAGCTTTCTACTTTGAATATTTAGAAATGTGTGACTTAAAATGTTTCCTTACTGTGCTCTTTTTGTTTCAATTGCGCAACAGTTCTTCAGTTCAAAGGACACGGTGAAGTGTTTCTCTTTGATCTTGGTAGTACCCATGGTACATTTATTAACAAGAATCAGGTAAATAGCCTTGCTGCCTTGCTAATATAGTTTTTTGCTATTGTATACTATTGGTATGAGCAAAAATATGCCCACCTAATTCATCAAATATTAATATACCTAAGCTAATAGAGTTAATAACTTAAAAACATTTGGCTATTGTTTCATTCCACTGATTTGAATATTTGGCTAGAAAACCTTTTTCATTTAAGACACAATAGCAGTGATTTTAACTCGAATAATTCTTTACATCTAAATTCTCATGTTTGAAATTCAGGTTACGAAGAAGGAATACACAGAAATTCATGTTGGTGATGTGATCAGATTTGGCATGTAAGTAAACTACTTGCCAGTTCTTCCTTTTTGCTATTTCAAGTTCCTTCTGTTTTTTCTGAATCTGACTTCTACTTGGGCAAATACACTTATGCAGTTCTTTTCTTAATTGATTTCTGTCAGGTCAACTCGTCTCTACGTATTTCAAGGTCCGTCTGACTTGATGCCTCCAGTAAGTTTGAAAACTATACACTTTGCTCTTTCTGTTTCTTTTGACATTTCCTCAATAAATATGAATTTCAGATCCATTTCTTTCTTGATCTAGAGTCTGCTTCCAAGACTAAAACTAACTTTTTAATTTTAAACAGAAGATGGCCTATTAGGTAGTTTATTTAATATTGTTTATTTGTCTTACTTTTTTTTTTTAAATTAAGGAGGGGGATTTGAACAAAATAAGGGAGGCAAAGGCAGCTAGGGATGAGAGGCGGGACCGTGAAGAGTCACTTGCCCGTGCCAAAAGGGAAGCTTCTCTTGCTGAGGGTATATCATGGGGCATGGGTGAGGATGCCATTGAGGAAGACCCCGAGGTAATATTCTTTCCATATGTACAGTTATTCTATTAAACTTGTTATTACTTATATCCTCGGTGCTAATATTATCTCTTCGTGTCGTATTCTTCTAGGTTGATGTTGATGAAATAACATGGCAAACCTATAAGGGACAGCTCACTGAACGGCAGGAAAAAACCAAGAGCAAAATAGTAAAGAGAATTGAAAAGGTATGGATCTAATGAAATTTATAATTGATAAAAAACGATTATTGTTTGGCAGTTTAAATTTGCAATTCGAGATCTCTAAGCTCTATCATAATCCTCCATGTTAGGTTGCGCACATGAAGAAAGAGATAGATGCCATCAGAGCAAAGGATATAAACCAAGGTGGGCTAACTCAAGGTCAACAAACTCAAATTGCAAGAAACGAACTAAGGATCACTGAGGTGAGTTCTCGCTTGTATTGTTTCCAAGATATGTCAGTTGAGTAAACCATTGGAGCCTTTTTGTTGCTTTACCCTCTGTTTGTTAATTATCCTGATTGACAACTCCTTTTTACAATCTAAATTTTATTAGGGATCTGTTCAAAGCCAAATCAGCCAATTCAAAACTTGAAGTTAATTAATAATCATTGTTGAATACAGTTAATGGAGGAGCTAGATAACCTAGAGGAAACATTGAATGAGAGTATAAGGGAAAGTGTAGGTGCTCGTTCTGGGAAAGGAGCTCATGGCAAGAAGAAAGGGGCTTTTGAGGAAGAAGAAGGTGTCACTAGGTATGGTGTTTTTCAAATTACATTTATGATATGTTGATTCAAGTGAGGGTACACTGTATGACATATTTAATTTTAAACCAAAATTGTACGAGCTCAAGTTTTGCAGTACTCTTTAAGTATGGTTTAAACCATCCACAGCTTTTTTGGTCGAAATTCAACATTTATTTTTTAATCTTTAGGTTTATGAGCAGCTCATTTAATACTTAAACAGAAACATATTATCTTGTTTGTTAATTGCCTCTTAAACTGCCAAAGAAACTTCTTTTTGTGGAAAAAAGCCAGTTAGTTTTGTATTAAACTTCATACTCCAATAGCAAAAAGTAAGATGACATAAACAAAATGGTTGAGTGAAGTAAAACTTAGAAATTTGTAGCTCTGTTGAGGTATGTTTTATTCCCTTAAAATTGAGTTACTGACAAAATATAATCCGAATTTAACAGTGACTGAGGATGACTTCTATGACCGAACTAAGAAAAAGAACAAATCATCTAGTGGGGAACAACAAACTGTGGAGACAGCCGATTCACTTCTTGACAAAAGGGATTTAATAATTAATGAGATGGAAATGATAAGAAAATCACTTGAAGACGGAGAAAATCAATTGGCATCAACCAGAGGTGGGAAAAATGAAGATGGAGATGATCTTGATGCTTATATGACTGGGCTTTCTTCTCAATTAGGTTTGCTTCACATTTTCTACTTCTGAATATTTCCCTCTTTGTCCCTTAGTGCACTTCATGCTTTCTTTAGTTTTTCATTTTCATACCTAGCCCATGCCATTAAGTTATGACAATTCCCAAAAGGTAACTCAAATATTCTAAAGTTGCAAATGCACTCAAGTATTTTTCATAAATCTTGGTTTTGTAATTTTTGGCCTTGTGGTTCTCTTTTTATCATCAGAACTTCTTGAGTATAACCTTCTTGGTAATTTACTTATATTTTTTTCCCCTTTCTGTAACCCTAATTTTACAGTGCATGAGAAGGTTGCAAAAGTTGAGAAAGATCTTCTTGATCTCCAAACCGAGTTAGAGAAAGTTACATATCTTCTCAAAATAGCCGATCCGATGGGAGACGCTGCTAAAAAAGAGAACTTGCTAAAGTGTCCCAGCAATTGTCATCTGAAAAAGGTCCATTTAAAGAGCCCCAAAAACCTACTGATTCAAAAACATTTAAGGTGCCTAAGAAACCTGCTAGTACAACACAATTTAAAGAGCCCAAAAGACCTGATGTAACACCAGTTAAAGAACCCAAAGAACCTTCCGACATATTAAAACAAGAACCCATTAACCCTCCCAAAAAAATAGAACAGGAAGAAAAAGAGAAACCAGCTTCTAAATTTACCTTACCAAAACCCCAGTGGCTGGGTGCTACCAGGGTTAGCACAGAAAGCGAGGCGAATGAGGTACAAATGGAAAGTACAGAGACAGAAGAAAGTGATAGTTTTGTGGATTACAAGGATAGAAAAGCGGTGCTTCTGCCCCAATCAGGTCATGTTAATGAAATTGAGGCAGCTAGGTCCGGTCTCATAATGAGAAAGAGAAAAGAACCTGTTAGAAGTGAGGATTCCAGTAGTGGTAATAAGGATACGAAAGCAACTAAAAACTGAACCGGAAAGCTCGGTAGCCGATGTGGTTGCTCTTTGCTCAAGCATGAGAGAGGGTATCAAGCCTTGGATGAATTAGAAGATGGTGATAAAATGGAGAAGAAAAGTAAAAGAGAAAAACGGGTTTTGGGGCCTTCTAGACCTGATTTTCTTGAAAAGCTCGGACCATGAAGCTTGGGTGCCTCCTGAAGGTAATTTCTGTACATGTAATACAGTAATTTTGTGAAGGAAGCCCTGGTTTTTTGTCATTTTTCCATTGCAGATTGCCTGGTAATGGAGTTGACTAGACATGCATTGTTAATTTGCCAGCATGTTTTTTTTTTGAAAAATTTGGCAGTGGCTGCCAAATATATTTTATTTCATTGAAATTTTAAGTCATTACACCACTTCATTACATCAGTGCTATCATCTATGCCATCTATTGAAAAGTACAACTACCCCAGCTAATTTGAGATAGTTAACAGTATCTTGCCCACATCCGGAATTCCTGTGTTATTCGTTCTGCCAGTATTCTCGGTGGCAATCTCTTGTCTCTAAACACAATCTCATTCCTATGTTTCCATAATAACCAGCATGCACAGCTCAACAAGATTGGCCGCATTTGATTCCAGTACCGACTTCCTCCCAGTTGCAATGAACATTTCCAAATTTCTTGCAATGAATGGCCATCTGCTAATATTCTGGACACCTACTGTTGACTGTATCTCCCTCCAAGTTTGCATTGCATATGAGCACTTGAACATCAAATGTAGTGCTGTTTCCATATTAGGGTGAGCGACAAACAACACATCCTATTATTAATTATTAATTTGCCAGCATGTTAGTTCAATAGTTCTTTTTTCTTATTATTAATTATATTACCGTGATAGCATAAGCCTTTTGGGGGCCTATATAGGTACTAGATAGTGCACAAAAAGCTGGTAAGAGTCGCAAATAAAGTTTGGTACTGTTTGAAAAAACATGAAACCACTCCTCTCAAGACCAAGACTCATGTAGTCATGTTAAAAATTATGTGCAGGTCAAACTGGTGATGGGCGCACAAATTGAATGACCGTTTCGGTTATTGAGACCGCTCCAAGATTTTAAATAGCTGACAGCGGGTACAAGGTGGATCGCTTGTAGCAAGTGCAATGGCGGTCTTGCTGTCCATAGCGAGATTGTAATTGATAATTTATTTGTTAAGCACAGCTTGCGTGCAAATTTTTTTTTTTTTTTTTTTATGTGAATGGAACTTTTAGGGCCAGTTTTACTATTGTAGCTTTCCCAGTGGTACGCAGTTGAAGCAATGAATTGCTATACGGCCGAAAAGCTGAAGTACAAATTTCCCAATTGACTTGTCCAATGACATTTTCTATCACAGAAGAGTTTCGGGTATAACTCCAGCTTTTTTTTTTTTAGCCTATTAATTATTTTATTAAAAGAAGATGAAGAAAATAACTAGGGTTAGGTATCAATGAAATTCCTAGCAATTTAAAACGATATTTTATGTAGGAGATAGGAGTAGGTCCGATGGGCATCGGACCTACATTTAGGTTCAATTAGCTCTATAACCGTAAGATTAGCATCAGGATCTATGCTGCACGGAAATTGATACAGACTTGCATGGATTTTGATGCGTAGCACACGAATCTTGATGCAGATCGGATGGTCATCACACCCATCGAACCAAGGTAGGTCCGATGAGCATCGGACCTACTCCGATGGTTTTATGTAGTGACAGTACCAATGAAATATTTTGCTGTTAGATTGCCCATTCGGTTGCTATATCTGTTGGTCCAGATGTTCTGATATTTTGCTGTGGATTGCAGATTCAGTTGCTGTATGTGTTGGTTCAAATGCTCTTGAATATTTTGTTGTTTCAATCCTTCAAATGTTCCAAATTGTTACTGTTGAGAGTGTTCCAGCCCTGTTGTGCGGGTGATGGGAGCATGTCTTGTCGTAAACGAGCACCAACTAAAACCTATTTTCCTCAAACTTAAAGACTTCTTAGTGAAAGAGAACTCCTAACGCGTTCATATTGGTATTATTTCTAGCTTGGAGTATAGTGGCTGGTTGGTTTTTTGTGAGTCTCGAGTGCATTTTTCACAAAGGTTATTCTCTTGTTCATATTGATATTATTTCTAGCTTCGAGTATAGTGGCTGGTTGGTTGTTTTTGGAGTCTCGAGTGCATTTTTCACAAGGGTTATTCTCTTGTACCTATCAATCATTCCAGTTGCTAGCATTGCAATTTTAGCAAGAATCACATAAGCAGAGTTCATAATCTTGCAATTATGTTTCTCCTACCAAAACAACTTTCCAGTAGCTTGTGCCACTATCAAGTAGATTGTTTTTTTCTTCTAATTTTAAAGCTAATTGGTGGTATGAAATTTTATACTAAAGAGTTATAGATTTGTCATTAAAAATGCACCGCATGTTGCATTTCTGAACGAAAAATAGACAACTTAAATGAACTTCAGTGACAAGTGCCTTCTAAGGCAATTGGCCTGCTACTTGAACCAAAAAAAAAATAATAAGCACGTACATTATAATAATTGAACAACTTATTATCAATTCTTTGAAACAAAAATTATTTTGCGAGATCTATCCCATTCCAGTGTGTATGGATATATAGCAAATTCACATTATCTTTCTAACCTAGAAAGATGAAAGTCCTGGCTCCATTGCCTATAAAAAAATGAACTTTGAACTCATGAAATCACCCAAAAAAAAAGAAGAAGGGAATTTTCAAAAAAGAATAAAGCACTTTTCTTCACCATATTACTTGGAAAGGGGATCGTCTGTCCGTTAATTCTCCAGCGAACCTCGTAACCAACTTCACATATGAGTTAAGAGAATAGCAGAGGGGCTCACGCTAATTGATCTGCAAGGATTTTATTAAATTTGGCAGTTATACGTTGGCCTTTCTTTGGGCGGCCTAGAGCTTTGCGTTTCTACTCTGAAGGATCTTCACTCCCTTGGCAAGCGTAATCTCCTTTGGGTCATAATTCTGTTAAACATTTTTGCAACCATTATGCTTTTGCTAATGCTAACTGGTAAAAAAGGCCATTTTAGAAACTGCCTGTAAGACATCTTGCATAAGAGGGTCATCTTAACCCCATTTAGCCCTCATTGCAATTGGTCTAAAAAACCTCATTAAGGTGTATTGCTTAGCAAAATAACTTTGCATTATGATTTAAAAGATCCCCACAATGCTTAGATTTGCTACTACCATCTAACATTTGTGAGCTACTTGGACATGCCACCTGATGAGTGGTTATTGTAAAGGCGCTATGCTAAAAATTCACAGCCTTGCCTCAAACCCACCAGCTGTTCTTGTTTGGTATGTTCAATGGTACACTGAAACCAAGCCTCCAAATTGGGTTCCTGATACCAATCAATATTTTTAATTGAGTTCCTTTTAGGTACAAAAATGAACATGTGTGCCAAGTCAGCTGATAACTTTTGCTTCTGCAAGTGGACTTGTAATGGTCAAGAAGTATTTACTAATCACAATAAATTGGGTGCTAATGGCCGTGGTGTTTATTTGTGATGTAATACGAAACTGTGCTATTTGCAAAAAACCCATAAAATATAAATCAATACGAAAATTATATAGCAAATCATGCTTACCCTAGGTACTGGTGCAATAGTATTCCTATGTTTTATACTAAAGCCGACTTTTGAAAGTGTTAAGTAAACATTTTGGCCATCATCAGGGTGCTCTCCCTGAATTGTTTCAAACACAAAGTTACGCAAGATACAGCAAAAATTGGAGAAAAATGAAAAAATTACTGGAAACAACTAAGAACCACATACTATTTTTTGTGAAGCAATACTTACCAATATTTAGGATACTTCAGCAGCTCTAAAGCATCCTCAAGAGTGAGTTGGTTAATATTCTTGTTCTTCTGTACAAAATATAATCCATGAGATTTTGAGTTTGCATCTTGAAGTTTGGTTAAAATTACTCCAACCATGTTTATGCACAGTATTTTCTCAATTGCATACCCACACCGTAATTAAGTAGTACAACGATCAAACAGGCCACATTTCTATAGGCCAGTAAAGCAGAACTTGGTGCTAAAGCTACTACTGTCTGGGTCAAGATTGTATTACTACACCTTTTCTGAAAAACTACGAATACATAATAGCTTCATTATTGTCCCAGAAACTTACAGGAAGAGGGATTCTTTTTGGGGTGCATCCCTTGTTGTCCTCTCCTAATTGGACATAGTATCCATAAGGGCCATTTTTTATTAGCACCTGTCAAGTTTAAAAAAAGGTAACTAACAGGAAAGACATGCTTTAAAAAAAATAATAATAAAAAATAAACCCCTAAAAAATAAAGGTACATTTTTCTTCTTTTTTTTGAACATTTTGACAGTGGCTGAAGGTACAAGTTCCTTTGATCATTTCAGCAAGTGATGCTTTATTTACTTCATTTACTTGAATAATTTTTATTTTAGATTTTCCTAGCTGCTTAGGGTTGAGTGTGCCTTTTTTGGCTCATAATAGTGTTTGCTGCATCAGGAAAATCAAGAAAATCCTTCACTGGCTAAAAACATGAACAGGGCAAGTCTAAGTTTTACCCTACTAGCAACTGGCCATCAAGAATATAAAAACCAAATGACCACCTAAAGTAAAATCTTATGCTTTAGAGCAAATGATTAATAAATCCCTAAATTGGGAACCCTATAATGTGATCTCGAAGAAATTCTTGCAAAATGATATTCCTCTGATTTTATTTTGAAAACAAATACAAGAAAAATTTAAAAAAGATGATGCAACAATTAGTCCTTACCTTTTGGTCAGTACCAGGAAAATTCCCAATACACTTTGCAGGAAAAGATAAATTCTGATTTTTATCTGGGTCTTGAGCATCATCATCCTCTTGAAATAATGTACTGCATATGTACCTATTATACATAGAACCAACAATTTGTATAAATGATCAGTAAAAAAAAAAAAAAAAGCCTTTTCCAGACAAACAACATAAGATGGATATTGGCCATTCCACACCGCAAAACATAAAGTATACTTTTTCAGTGCCGTATTGGTACTAGCTTGATCCAAAATTTCAGTTCTTTGTTAATTCCTAGCCTATATATTTTACAATGCCATTCTAGTGCAGGCCATGTGCCCTTCTGACACATTTCACTGCAAACAGCTTCAATCATCTTTAATTGAAGAAAACTTGGTTATCATTATTGCATTATTTTATTTTATTTTATTTCTTTAGAGAGGAAGGAGGAGAGGGGGGCGGGTTCACGTACTTGCATCTAGGGTGTTGATCACAGCCTATGAAATAGCCCATACCAAACCTACTAACTTTCAATCTACAAAGTACCGGTACCACAGCTGCATTACAAAAGGAAGAAACTGGTAAAGATATACTCACCATTAATCAAATTTTGAAATTTTAAAAAAACTAGTTGACTTTGCAAAAAGAATTTGAATTTTACAATATTATACCCATTTCACATGAATAGTGTATGCAGATATATAAAGGTGGAACAGTTTTGTCTGATTATTAAGAAAAGTGCTGCAACCCATTACCTAGGGCATGTCCTGCTCTCACCAGGGAGTTGTGCAAACAATATGTGGCCAAATTTAGATTCCAACAGGGTCTCTACCTATGAAAAAAAAAAAAATCTACTTTCAAAATTAACCATTCAGCCTCCCAGCACTTTTCTTGAAATCATTAAAAATTATAATGTTATTTCTAGTTTGTAAAGGAACAGAAGAACTAAATGAAGTACCTCCCTTGGATTGACTTGGATAGCTAGTTCACAGCACTTGCTAAAGCGTGACCAGTAATCATTCAAAAGGGCTTTCCATTGTGAGGTCCCAGCAGAGACGTTATCCAACTAACCAGGAAACAAGATGAGAAGATGACAAAAGGAATAAGAAAAAATAAATAAGAGGAAACATAACAGCTTCAACATCCTCTAATCAATGTTGCTCTCATAACCAGAATGCAACTGGTACAGTCTGGTATGTGCTAGATAAACTACTCAGTATAGGCACTATCATATTAATGTCGCTACATATGAATATGTACACAAATATTATCATGGAAGCATACCTCAGTCTCCATACCAGCAGTAAAGCTATAATCAGTAACCTCGGAGAAATGCTTAGCAAGAAATTCTGTAACCTAAAAAAAGATATCCAACAAGAAAATTGTAGGACTTAAACAGAAAGTGCACCATAGATTGGAAATAAAAAAATAAAAAAAATAAAAATTCATAAATTAAAAAAAAAGCACATTTTTCCTTACCATGCGGCCACGGAATTCAGGATGAAACGCCCGGCTTTTCATTACAACATAGTTTCTATCCTGATTATCACAACCATAGAAAACGAGATTTATAAGATTGTCAACCCAAATGATCCTTTATCGAATTAAAAACAACAAGATATGTAAAAAAAAGAAGTTACTTGGAAAGGAACTAGGGGAAAAAAGTACCTGCAGCACTTTCATTGTAACTGCGTAAGTAGATGGCCTTCCAATTCCAAGCTCCTCCAGCTTTTTAACCTTTTTAAATGTTTTAAGGATCAATAATGAGTAAGATGATTTAACTACACAAACCTATTAAGCATATCATAGTTGTTTTGTACTAATCACTAACCAATGCGCCCTCCGAATAACGTGGTGGTGGTTTGGTGAAATGCTGGCTAAGATTCACCTCTCCCAACTTTATAGATTCATTGATCTTAAAAAGATGAATAAGTTATTAGCATATTCACATTTACTTGATCATAACATCCAGAATTTAACACAAGACACATATAAATGCACATACACATCCATATCCACAGAAAATATATACCTCCAGTCCTTGTAGAACCTCAGAATGCTTATCATGAGTCTCATCTTCGTCACTGTTAGTACCGATTGCTCCTGCTTCTTTGTCCTGATATTTACAAAGGATATATTTAATATTTTTTGGCTCTTTCTGCAACTGTAAATCAAACATATAGTACCAACAAAATCTCTACTCTCCAATCACTAACAATGTTTAACAAATATATTGTCCGTTCTAGTACCAGCTGCTATGAGAATGAATGGCCTAAAGACTGCTACAGGCTACAGCATCTCACATGGAGTAATGCAATGAAATGCATATCAGCCATCTAGTAGGTAGGATGAATATTTTACATAAAACTAAGGATGGACCTCATAAACAGCCCGATATCCAAGAAAATCAACTCTTGAGGCCGAGGAGCGAAAAATCATATCCTTGTCAGCTGTACCAATGTCAACTTGAATCTGGAAATAAATATCAATTTAGCTTATTGATCACCTTTATTTGCAGTACAGACTTTTACAATTGTCAGCAGTTATGCTGTTGGAATTATTTGTTCTTGAATTTCAAATTTGAAGAAGTTCTTAAAAAGTTACCTATTGAAAATTAAATGACACAAAAATCAAGTAAAATTGATAATCATTATCCTAATAACGAGAATAATACTTTTCAATGATTAAAGCTAATTAGACGACACATACATGACCGAAATAGTTACAGATGTGCACCAAGTAATAAGAAATTAATATACAAAATGCGAATCAACAAACATACTATGTTGTTCCTTGCAGGGTCCATTTGGCAAGCCATTGTTCGAGCCCATATAAGTGAGTATAGCTTGAAAGCATCTTCATCAAGAACCCCTCTTAAAGTGGCTGAATATATTTAGTAGAAGTTAGCAAAGAACCACAGAATTATGCCAAAGATTCATGTAGTCCAGTACAGCAAAAAGATTTCAGATTAGGCAGAGAAGATATTTCTCCACCATTTCAGAAGTAAAAGACAAACACTTCATGAATCTGCAGCATTGCATAAAACCAGTACCATGTGTACTGATACCAAATAGTGATACAATGCTTGCTGTTTGGTACTCTCTAAAACTAATAGATAAAAATAGAAGAAACCCTCACATGGCAACCTCCTTATGTCAGTGGGCCTGATAGCTTCATGCGCCTCTTGTGCATTTTTTACTTTTTTCGAATATTTGCGTACCCCCGATGAACTAAATTCATCTCCATATCTGCAACAAAGCAATCATACTTCCATAAAATCCAAAAAATTTCTAAAATAAATACATAAAATCAAAGAAAAGAAAGATCAAGACAGATCCAGTATAATGCAGGCAATTTGTGCCTCCTAAATTTCATTGAGGAGACAAATTTAATGAACTCCATCATAAAGCTTCCGGGCCAACTGTATTTAGAGAGGCATACTAGCTGCAGTCTAGGCTGCAAATTTAGCTGATTGCTTGTGCCTCTGTCGTGTTCCATCCGAATTTAACCCAAGCTTAACTCGTTTAATTAGACTTTTGGCTAGCTCGAGCACAAGTTCAAAATCATTTGGATCGACTCGCTTGAGCTCGATTCAAAATAACTCACATAATTTCATTCAATTTGGAGTATCTAGCTTTAATATGACATGTGAGATGCTTAATTTTTAGATATAATTTGTAAACTTTGTCCAAATTTTATCATACAATCAACAAAATATTAGTGATTAAATAAATTTTATCTAGAAAAGAACAACTATTAGTTATTTTACAATTTAATTTCTTATAATAATATGGAAATGAATATAACAAAAGCTAATAATGGAGTTTGCATAGAGCTCTAGCTTGATTCGAATTTGATTTAGTCTGAGCTAGCTAGAGTAATTGATTTCCAATCAAGCTCGACTCAATTCAACTTCTAATCAAATAAAGCTTGAGCTAAGGTTGGCTCAATCGAGCTTGATTCATTTGCAACTCTGCCTGGTACAAATAACTACCAGAAAAAGAGAAAATACGTCCAGTACCAGAGAAGTGTGTTATAGTTTCATTTTTAGTCGAAACACGTTATGAATAAAAATATTTGAAGTAATGTATAAATTGAGTCCAAACATGTTGTTTTTCATGTCAAGATGTAGAAAAAACAGAATTCTGCCATGTCACAATTCAATGCAAGTGGTAGCAAGTTTTAGCTTGCAATCGTCAGACAAATATGGACTTCCACCCCTATTTTGGTGTGAGAAAAGTGCCAACCTTTCTTGAACAAACGATACTATGTCCTTTGCGGCTCCTTCAGAAATCTTCAATAGAAAAATGAAAAAAACACATTATTACACAAGGGATGGAAAATTTTCAAATTAAACTCCCTCATACAGAAAAGAAAAAACAATTAAAGCAGGGTTCATACATGAAAGCCATCTGTACGCATGTAGGTTATGAGTCCTGTAGCTTCTCCATCTGATAGTTTAACCCCTTCATAGAGTCGCTGAGCCAACTGTAATTAGAATAACACCATAATTAGGTCACCTGATGAAAATGAACTTAAGATCAGCTTGCAGCTGAGAAAGAAACACAGAGGACAGGTCAAATCATAAACCTTCCTCCAAGCTAATAAAATGTCTGGCAATTTGTCCAAACTAATAAAAGGTTATAGTGAAAGAAATTTATTTTGTACTTAATGAACAATTTAGAAGTACATTGTACAAAAAATTACCTTCATGGTGGAAGAGGCACTAAATTGCAGCTTATTGGCGGAATCTTGTTGTAAAGTCGATGTTATATATGGCATAGGTGGGTTCCTAGAAACCTTGCTAGTTTTCTTACTCAATACCTTAAATTTCGAACTTGAAATATGTGTCTCAATCTCCCTTGCCTTCTCCTCAGAGCAAACTGAGAGCTGGTTCAATTTCTTTCTACCATAATGTGCCAAATGCGCATCGAATCCCCTCTCCTTAGCCGAAAACAGACACTTGACATTCCAGTATTCTGCCGGCTTAAACTGCTCTATCTCATTCTCTCTATCACATATCAGGGCAAGTGCAGCTGATTGGACACGTCCAGCTGACTGACAGCCTGGCAATTTCCGCCAGAGCACGGGAGAGATGTTAAAACCAATGAGGTAATCGAGGGCCCGCCTAGCCAGGTAAGCATTGACCAAGTCCATGTCAATGTCCCTTGGTGACTGCAGTGCTGCCTTGATAGAACTCTCAGTAATTTCATGGAAAACAACTCTTGATATGGCGACGTCTTTGGTCAGAGCATCTTGCTGGTGGAGCATCTCAACTATGTGCCATGCAATTGCCTCACCTTCCCGGTCAGGATCCGATGCTAGAATTAGGTTTTCAGCTCTGAAAAAGAAAATAGGGAAAACCCTTTTTCAGTTTTTTATCATACGATTTAGGTGTTTAATAGCCAGAGTTCATCACACTTGAAAAGTTTACTAATCCTGGCAGTACACATATGAATCACATCAATTCATGCATTCGTGTTCAGCTGTTCAGAGGAAACAAAATAAAAGCAGAAAAAAGCATCCTAGCACCAATTTTCCCTACCAATAATTTAAAAATCACAATGCCAGTACCAGCATTGATTGAGACAAACAAGATGAAAGACAATATCACTAGTTTACATACCTATTAACCCCAACCAACCCCCCCCCCCCCCTCCCCCCCCACCAAACACAACACACCCCTCCAAATGTGTTTTGTATTTGGTATGTGTTGCCCAGTTGTTTAACCAAGCTGCACTGATGACTTAAGGATTGGAGCACTTTAGTTATGTGTAGGGTTTTGTAAGCCCTCAGGTAAATCCATTTGACAATTAGTAAACAAATAAAAAATATATATACCCGTTTAGTGCATCACGAATACACTTCAAGTGGGTCCATGCAGCATGTGGAACCTCCCAAACCATGCTAAAATCCTCATCTGGCCGTACCGACCTTGACCTCCCAGCCAGGTCTCTCACATGGCCATAACTTGGCACCACCTTATACATACTTCCAAGATAATTTTGAATCACTTTTGATTTCGTAGCTGATTCCACTACCACCACCGATTTCCCAACTGGGGGGTATAGTGGCTTGAAATCATGGGACCTCCCTCTTTTCACTGCCCCGTTTACTGACTCTGCAACAGTATTAGATCCTTTAGTCCTAGAAGAGGCTCTAGAAGAGCTCTTTTTTGAGCTAGACGTATTAGCAACATTTTCCTTTTTAACTGTCCTCGTACTTTTGACCTTCGAAGGAGCTTTTACTGAGCTTGTTTTGACCAAATTTTCAGGTGGAGATGCACTGGTGGTAGATTTCTTAGCCTTTGATGATTTTTTTAAACTTTGGGGCACAGCCACCCCTTTTGTTGAACTAGCAGAGGTTGACTCCTTTTTCTTTTAGCTGTGCTGGAATTCTTGGCCTTCGACAAAGTTTTCTTGGGGATTTCAGCCTCAGCATCTTTTTTTGTTTGAGTACTAGTCCCAGAGGCCTTTTTCTTTTCTTTAGATGCTTTGTTGGATTTCTCGGCCTTTGACAAAGTTCTGTTGGAGATTTCAGCCTCAGCATCTTTCTTCGTTTGAGAAGTACTAGTCCGGGAGGCCTTTTTCTTTTCTTTAGATATTATTTCAGTATTTATACTGGCTTCTGTTTCTTCCTTTGAAACAGTGTTATCCGCTTTAGTAGTTTTTATGGTTTTTTTCATGGGTTTACTAGCTGCTGTGGTACTAGATCTTCCATTTAGACTAGTGTAGAGGGCAAATGAGCCGCCTTTTCTCTTCGGTGCGTTTGTGGATATTTTATCAGCAAACTCCTTCGATTTTCCTAAAATTACACAAATCACTATTAGTCTCCTGAACTCATTTAAAAAAAAAAAATCAATTTTACCAAGAAAGACAAGCTTTTAGGTGGTATATACAAGAACTTGACCAGATATTCTTGGTACGCATGAGTAGGTTGTCTAAACAACTGATAACCAACTTAGCCCAATTCAAATTCAATTTAAGGGAAAAAAAGGAAACAATTGAACAGGGACGAGTTAACTCATCGTCAATAACCTTCAATTTGGATGCTTAAATTAACTAAAAGTAGCTATTACACACAAAAAAGTGCAAAAAACAAATTATTCAAAGGTCATGATACCTGAATGACCAGAAGAATAAGTGGCCCACCCTTTGAATTGCAAGACGAATCTAAAAGTGGACCTTGAATTGGCACGGGTTAATGCACTACAATTAATTATTGGATGTTGTAAAGGCTTTATCCATCTTACACCAATGGTGAGGGGTGGGTAAGGTAAGCTGGTAAAACGAGAGCTCATGAATGGTTGGTATTGTATCTGCACAATGCCAGTTGAGATAACATAAACAACTGTAAATCTTAAATAAAAGATGAGATTATTTATAAAACAGTAGTTTGATAGGTTATAACAAACAGATTACTGGCATGGAAGAATTATGAAATTTCAACTGGTAGACATTTTAGTGTAAAAATAAGTATGTACTAGTCAGGTTCAGTACCGGTATGCACTCAAATTGAGACACATTGAACTTTCAATCCCTTTTCATAATTTTTCTTAGATAGTTGTGTACAATTTATTGCATATCTGAGGTTGTCTGCTATTAAAATCCAACATTAGGCAGTGCTTAGTCATCCTTGTTTCTACTACTACCTATCAAAGACGCTGCATTCTTACTGTTCATTTAGTAAAGGGAATAAATGCAAGGTTTGCAGTTAATACCAACAAATGAAGAAAATAATAGAAGATGGAACAGTTATTGGGGGAAAAAAGGAAAAGTAAAAGAATACCGTGGCCGGAGGAAACCTGTACGGACTAGATAAACTTCTCTGTACGCAGCTCGAAGAAAACATGCTTCGAAGCTGGAGCGCCATTGGAGAAACCTTCTACAAATTAGAAAAGAAGGCTATTGAAGCATTACTGACAAGAAATGGAGAACTGGATAGGAAATGAAATATGAATTGGGGGGCCACCATCGGTTATCGCCTTACCTGATTTGTCTAGGTTAGGGTTTCGCAAGCTATCTGCTTTTTGTCTTCTTAACTTTGTTTATTTTACACGGGGGAGTAGAGGACTGAAGAGAGAGCTCGGACGACCAAGCAATGGAGGCGAGCGCGTGAGAACATCGGCTGTGAGAGGTGATTAGCGAAGAGATATCATGTCAGGTCGGGGTTTAGGGGTTTTGTTCTTCTCCATTTATCCAAACTGGAAACATCCATTTTAGCAAATTGGAGTAAAATGGATCCACTTTGGATAAAATGGATCTTCATAGGTGATTAGGTGGATTAGCCGGAGCCGTTCAATATGTGTCAAATGTGCAAATTTTACATTCATACGAAGATCCATTGGATAAAATGGATGTGCAAATTTTGCGATGTATTCATATCTTTGTTTAAACAAAGTTCAAACAGTTCATACAAATTGCTCAATGTGATTTTCATAAGAAAATATATTTGAAAACTAAATTTCATATCTTTTAGAAATTTTATACTATTTTTCCTGACAGGTGGTTAAAACTCTAGATCCGATGATTTTCTACTTATCTAAACAAAATAGTGAAAAAAAAAATCTAAAAATATAAATTCAATCTCCAACTACATTTTTTATACGAAAATTTATTAAATAGTCATATTAACTGTTTGAACTTCTACGGACTGTTTTGCACTCTACAAAGTATCATAACCTCACTCGTATATTTTATATATTCATATATTCGAGAGAACCGTTAATTGATATTTTTTTATTTCATATTGATATGTTATATGTTAGCCAGTTAGCTTCATAGCCAAGCACTTGGATAATAGAATTATCGCTGCATATTCAAATTGCTTTTTGATATTCTTTACCATTTTCTCAAAGTAACTGCTACTATCACCACTGTTTTAAAATGCAGCTGCATGGACGCATATGTGGCTGCATGTGCCTATGTAGTCGGTAGCCGTACTCATAACGTCATGCAATCTTCTTATGTGTTTTGAATATGTGGCTACATATGTGGACCGCATATGTTGATGTCAGATGCAAAATTTAATATGCGGCGCATGAAACCAAAATTTAATATGCGTTATATGGATCCAATCCAAAATCTCAAATTTAATATGCGTTATGCGGCTTTGTAATTGTTGCATACAGAACTTGTTGTTTATGCGGAAAACATGTATAATTATAATTGTGAAGCAGCAAGCAATTTGATTATTATGCAAAAAATATTGTATTTTTCACATACACACATATGAATATGTATTATATGTGGAAATAAATTCATGCTATTTATGTGAAAAAAATTCAAATACACACATATGAATATGTATATATTGAATTCTCATTTTAAAATCCGCATTAAAATCTGCATATGCGGTATGCAGTGTCCTTTCGCATGCATGAACAAAACCGCATTTTAAAACATTAATATCACTACTACAAAATTTAACGGCACATTTACAGGCTTGATCCGAGCTAGAACACGTGTTGACCCGGCCATGGCCGCACTATAACATGGCCCATGCTCAATTCGGATGGAAGGCACTTATAATTTGCTCAACCTGCTTGTAAATTGTAATTCAGTGTTCATCAATTATCTAAGCAACTATGACAAACTGATAGCCAAGCAAGCACACATCACAGAGACTGTATTTCAAGCTCTCTCTTGCCACGTCAATCTTCTTGATAGGGATGCAAACGACACTCTTTTATCTGTTTATCTGATCAATCGTATTCGATAAGATATGTGGATAATTTTTTTTTTCATTAGCTTATCAGGTACATGACAAGGTTTTTTGTTAGCTTAACAGCTACGAATATAAAAATGCACCCACCCGATTTGTATCATACATGTTGGCACCTCTACAGTCCTTTACTACAATTCAACAAGCCAAAACCTATATTTTTTTTCTCTGACTTATCGTAATTTAGCGTAATTTACCGTATTTTAGCATAATTTTACATAATTATTGTAATTAGCGTAATTTAGTGTAATTCAGCGTAAATTAATAATTTCAAGTAATTTAGCGTATTTTAGTATAAATATGCTAATTATATATAAAAAAGAGTAATCTAACAAATATTTTAAAAAACAATTCGATTTTTTAGTGTTATATTTCAGCATTTTAGCTATTTGTCTCTAAAAAAAATATAGGGAACTCAGAAAATGACCGATTTTCTATTTAAATAAGGACCGGCCATTTTCTGGCCGGTCTGGACATTTTTAATAAAACCAAATGGGTCTGGACATTTTTATTATTTTGTAATTAACTTTGGATATAAATAAAAATGTTGGTGAAGGCATAAAAAATAAATATATTTGAACCATCCTCAATTAAAATAATAAAAATAATATATATAATTGACATTCGTATTCTAGATTTTTTAAAATTACCATATCACCCTACAATACCCATATCTATGCAACATCATATCGTATTCTAGATTTTAATTTTTTTTTTAAATTGCCATATCACCCATACTCTTCTTATTCTAGATTTAAATTTTTTTTTAATTGCCATATCACCCACGAGAATTCGTATCCTCTGCATTAACTCAAAAGAGAATCTTTTGAGTTAATACATCTCAACCATTCGATCTGTTTTAAAATTCGTGCGAACTAAATCTGCACTAATATTAAAAGACCTCCTATTTTATAGGCACGAACCGGATTGGCTCCGTTTAAAATCAAACGGTTGAAATTCATTAACTCAAAAGATTCTCTTTTGAGTTAATGCAAAGGATACGGATCCACCCTACGATACCCAAATCTATGCAACATAGCTTAGATATTATTTCTTATTAATTAAATTTTTTTAATTTTTTTTAAAATAGGAAAGTTTTGATTAGTATTGGTAGGGATGCGCCAGACCCATGCAGTAGTGCAACGCAAGGGCAACGCTCGAAGGCCCCAGTAGCAAGCTACTGTGGTGGACCCTCCCCCACAAAAAATAAATTTAATATCATTGTGAGCACATGGCCCACATATCAGATATTAAACTGATAAGAACAGATACTACACTTGATCTTAGCCAAAAGGCCGAGAAAGGTATGAGTTGCAATGGAGGCATCGCTTTGGTTTTATAAGGCAGCACCGAATCTTATGTGTAAAGGAAATCAATGTGGGACTAAGCATGCGCTTTCTTTGTAGTTTGTTCTTAGTGGAACAGCAAACCGTCGGTCACACCTCTCACTGTTACCTGTTTCTCGCTCACTCTAGAGGCCGCTTATGAGCTGATGGGCTGGGCTCTTAGATGGACCTCAACTTTGTTCTAAAAGAAATTTTCCTGTTGGAAGCATGTGGATATATCTGCAGATGGGAAGCAGAGTAGGTCCAATGCCCATCGGACCTACCTTGGTTCGATGGTGTGATGACCATTCAATCTCATCAAGATTCGTGTGCTCTGCATCAAAATACGTGCAAATATGTATTAATTTTCGTACGCATAGATCTTGATGCTAATCTACGGTGGTAGAGCTAATTGAACCTAAATGTAGGTCCGATGGCATCGGACCTACACCTATCTCCTGCAGATGATATCTTATGACATGTTACTTCCGATTTATATCCAGCTACAAAAGAATTTAACTTCAACGAAGCATACAAACGGAAGGAAAATGTCTCAAACTCATGAAGGGAACCACGAAACAAATTAATGAAAGGAATGCTAGGCCTCTTCAGCTCTTGTTTTCTTATGTTTACTTTTTATTAAAAAAATAATTTTATCTATTATGATCAGCTCTAAAATGATGGACCTATTTGATCATTTTTAACAATTAAGAATGCTTTTTTTTGTTGAAGGACGAATAAGGGAGTAAAAACTTGGAGTGCAGATTCCTGGCTGTTTGATCTTGACGGATGGTTTTAAATTCGGCTAAAATCACGAGGAAGGGACGGTTATGATTTAATGGTTTATTTCAGTTAATGTGACACATTACGCAATTTGATGTACGTCGCTTCAAAATCAAAGATATTAATCTTTATTGAACTAACAAAAAAAAATCTTTATTCCTCTCTTAGGTAACATTGCTTTATTCTATGATGATGTCAGTCTTTCTTACTCTTTAGACCAATAAGTAAACATTATTAGGACCTTGACTATATAAATTTTATGTATTTTAATTATTTTGAATCAGCGAATCTATGGGAGGGAAAATTATACAAAATGTAATTCTTTCAAAAAGTATCAAACAAATAATTCTCTTCTAAATTATAACAAAATATTCTTATGGGCTCAATTATATTTCCCCTAATA
Source organism: Carex kokanica (assembly GCA_025461125.1). Classification (NCBI taxonomy): domain Eukaryota; kingdom Viridiplantae; phylum Streptophyta; class Magnoliopsida; order Poales; family Cyperaceae; genus Carex; species Carex kokanica. Next base: position 58,628 of record JAJGRX010001176.1, read on the forward strand.
GGAGATGTTATAGAGACAACAAGTTAGTTAGCCATAATGATTATAGTTAGAGTTAGTTGCAACAGATTATGATTAAAGTCAATGTAATAGGCTGTTAGAAATATGATTAGCATAGTTATTTGCTTTTCTAGCTCAATTAGTGAAGAAAAATCGCTTTCACCAGACAGTACTGTGCACGACAGCTATATATTACGATGCCAAGATTATATATCAACTTGCACATCCGTACGTGAATTCCTTTTGTTTGCCATGTGTGATGGTTCTTGGAGAAGCCGTGGAGAGGGGGATTGGTTTTTGTTGTGGAGAAAGGGATTCAACTTGTCACTTACAAGGCTGCTCCGGCGAGAGTGTGCTGCCCGATTCAAGCCGAGGCATCTGCCTTGAAGGAGGCAATAATATTTGTAAGGGACGTGAATAACTTCATGCACTTTCTTCACCAATAATCAAACCTAAATTAAACCACTTCACACACGGTTTAATTTTATTACACCTGCCTTACTTGAATGATTATATAATATATTATAGTATATTATTATTATTATTATTGGTATATCATTATATAATTATATCTTATATTGTTAATGTATTAAATAATTATTATAATAATTATATAATTAGTATCTTTTTGTTAATAATAATTATATAATTAATATGTTATATTGTTAATATATTAAATAATTATTATATAATAAATAATATATTATAGTTATATTATTAATATATTAATATTATATATTAGTATCTTATTATTAATAATTGTTATTATACATAATTATATAATTAATATCTTATATTGTATAAATATTAAAATAATTACTATATATATTATAGTTATTATTAATATATTAATATTATATATTAGTATCTTATTATAATAAATTATTAATATATTACTATTATATAATTAGTATACTTATTAATTAATTTATTACTTAGGTTTTTAAAATTTTAGTCCTCCACTAACTCTAACCAAACAATAATACCTTAAGTCATTATTTAACTTTAGATCTCAACCAAACATGAATAATTTAAACCGGTCTAAGTTAACCAGGCCTACTGTGGACCTATATTTGATATTTCATCTTCGGTTCTTTGAGCCCATAAATACCGAAATAACCGGAGTCGTCTCTTTTTTATTTATTTAATAGAGGATTGTATAGATTGTATTAAGATAATAATAGATGTAAATTGTAGGAGTCAATTAGTATTTGTAATTATAGGAGTTAATTAGAATTGTATCTTAATCAAGCTTATAAAAATATATTATGTCATTGTAATTAAGTAATTAATACACAATATCATAAAAAAATTTCTTTTATTAAAATTCTTTTATTTTTTATTTTTGCTCTTCACTAATTCGTGACTGTTGCGCACCAATAAAATAGTGTGAACACTTCATGCTGGGATCTTGGCAAATTCAAATTCGTATCATCTGCATTAACTCAAAAGATTTGTTTCAAAAGAAATTTTTTGAGTTAATGAATCTCGACCGTCCGATTTATTTAAAATTCGTGCAATTAGATCTGCACTAATATTAAAGAGCTCCTATATTATAGGTACGAGTCGAATTGACTCCGTTTCAAATCAACGGTTAAAATTCATTAATTCAATAGATTCCCTTTTGAGTTAACGCAGAGGATACGGATCCGCAAATTCACTTGTCGAATATAGTAAAAGGAAGCTCCTTCTTGATCAGAAATTAAATTTGCATGTACGTATTTTGAGAAAGACAACTGTTGAGATCTGGATCGCAGAGTCCCGGGAATCACAGCAGATTTATTTTCGCTTCCTAGTAGTCTCTTCTCCTTATTATCTATTACGTATCACATTTCCCCTCTCAACTTATTCCTCATTTTTTTCTTTTTCTTTTGACCTGTCAAACTCTCTTACTGATTTTTGTAACGGGAGACACAGACCAGCAATGGAAGAACAAACCCAGCAACCACCACATATCCTCCTAGTTCCCTACCCGGCACAAGGCCACATCCTCGCACTTCTCGACTTAGCGCACCTCCTCTCCCTCCAAAAACTCTCTCTGACAATCGTTGTGACCCCATCAAATCTCCCTCTTCTCACCCCTCTCCCTCTAAGTCCCCTTCTATTGAAACCCTTTCCCTCCCCTTTCCTTCCAACACTACCATTTCTCCTGGCATCGAAAACACCAAGGAATGCCACCTACTAGCTTCGCTACTTTAATGCACACTGTTACCGGCCTCTATGACCCCCTTCTTGCATGGATTCATCCCAATCACTCATCCTGTCACAGCAATTATTTCAGATTTCTTTCATGGATGGACCACACCTTAGCCGAGAAACTTGCATCCCTCGAATGGTTTTGCTCCATCTGGTGTTCTAGGGACAGCAGTTCTGCACTCTCTCTTCCGTCGAATGCCACAACGATCTGACCCGACTATGAT